>VDFB02090099.1:0-27428 GCA_007258455.2 Sequoia sempervirens | reverse complement strand
TGTATAGGATACTATACACACATACATACATACTTTGGCCAAAACATAGGGGCATGCCACCTAAAACTATGGAGTGTATGATAGTGTTCTAATACTGCCATTATATATATGCAAGTTGCAGGTCTACAATTACATGTCTATTGAAGTGATCATATGTATGCTTTGTTTGTTCTTCAATTAAAGTGATTGTAAATATCGGCCCCTCTCCCTTATAGTTATGTGTGATGATGGTTGACTCCTACTTATGTTAATATTAGGTCAATTAGATGGATGGTTAGTTTGTTCATCAATTACACTCAATCTTACATGTATGAATTTGTTGTTACACTATGTACAATTGTTTGATATTTTGTTCATTTCGAATCAACTCAACTACATGCATGGTTAGTTTGTTCTTCAATTACATTCGATCTTACATGTATGCATTTTTTGTTACACTTTGTACCATTGTTTGATATGATGTTCATTTCCAATCAGCTCAATTAGATGCATGGTTAGTTTCTTCATCAATTACACTCAATCTTACATGTATGAATTTGTTGTTACACTATGTACAATTGTTTGATATTTTGTTCATTTCGAATCAACTCAACTACATGCATGGTTAGTTTGTTCTTCAATTACACTCAATCTTAACATATGGTTAGTATGTTCTGCATTTGTTGTATGAAGTTATATTTCAGTATGCTGTTACACTATGTACCATTGTTATATATGTTACATATGCATATGCATATATGCAATTGTTGTATGAAGTTAAATTTCAGTATGTTGTTTGAGAAATGGTATTAACATAAGTAGGAGTTAGCATATGGTTAGTATGTTCTGCATTTGTTGTATGATGTTATATTTTAGTATGTTGTTACACTATGTACAATTGTTTGATATGTTGTTCATTTCAAATCAGCTCAATTAGATGTATGGTTAGTTTGTTCTTCAATTACAATCAATCTTACATGTATGCATTTGTTGTTACACTATGTACTGAAGTTAGATATGTATATGCATATTGCATCTATGCATTATGCATATTGCATCTATGCATTATGCATATTGCATCTATGCAAATATACATATTTCCAATATGCATATGCATATTTGCAATATGCATATGCATATATGCAATTGTTGTATGAAGTTAAATTTCAGTATGTTGTTTGAGAAATGGTATTAACATAAGTAGGAGTCAGCATATGGTTAGTATGTTCTGCATTTTTTGTATGATGTTATATTTTAGTATGTTGTTACACTATGTACCATTGTTATATATGTTTCATATGCATATGCATATATGCAATTGTTGTATGAACTTAAATTTTAGTATGTTGTTTGAGAAATGGTATTAACATAAGTAGGAGTCAACATATGGCTAGTATGTTCTGCATTTGTTGTATGATGTTATATTTCAGTATGTTGTTACACTATGTACCATTGTTTGATATGTTGCTCATTTCCAATCACCTCAATTAGATGCATCGTTAGTTTGTTCTTCAATTACACTCAATCTTACATGTATGAATTTGTTGTTACACTATGTACAATTGTTTGATATGTTGTTCATTTTGAATAAGCTCAATTAGATGCATGGTTAGTTTGTTCTTCAATTACAAATGATCTTACATGTATGCATTTGTTGTTACACTATGTACCGAAGTTAGATATGCATGTGCATGTGCATGTGCATATTAACATAAGCAGGAGTTAGCATGTGCATGTGCATATGTATTTGCATACTGTTAGCAATTGTCTTCTCCATTTACATTTAAATTAGATGAATGGTTAGTTTGTTCATCAATTACACTCAATCTTACATGTATGAATTTGTTGTTACACTATGAATTTTAGTATGTTGTTTGAGAAATGGTATTAACATAAGTAGGAGTCGGCATATGCATATGTATGTGCATACTGTCAGCAATTTCCTTGTCCATTTACATTTAAATGAGTGGACACCTTGTTAATTTCCATAACCATCCTTTATGCTGTCATCGACCGCTCTCCCTTTAAGCTCTGTTATGGTCAAAATATTTCCAACCCATTCAAATACAACATTACCATACATATGTATGCTGCACAGAATGATACAACATACTGAATTTTCAAATTAACTTAAAACATCAGATTGATACACCATTATGATACATATATGTATAGATTACTATAGATAGATACATAAGTTTCCTCTCGCAGAGATAAATATATACATATGTTTCATAATGCAGAGATAGACAGTAACATGATGGAATATGTTGTCTCTATGGTATCCATACTGATGTTTCAAGTTAGAAACATTCAAAACAAAAAAAGTTCAAACATCGTTTCGAATCCATCAAGAAGTTCACAACAAAAAACTACCAACCAAACATTCAAATCAATTGAAAAATGTAGGAAAACTAAAATTTGATGGCAAGCTATCTTGTGAGTTGGATGTGGCCTATGATGGAGAAGGACTCCATGATTGAGTTGGTTGGATTATGCTTGGGGTGGGTGAGGTTTGATAGGCCTGTAAGCGAGGACTCCAAGTCTCATATGGTTGGCTTCTTGTGGGGCTAGGTGAGTGTGTATAGGAGAGCGACTGAGAAGGACTCCAACTTTGAAATGTTTGGTTGGTAGCTTGGGTAGGTGATGGACAATATTGGGGGCATTGAATAGATACAAAATCTATGAAGATCCTATGGTGGTCAGGCAAGGGATTTAGAGGGCTGTTGAGTCACCTCTCCTTTGCACCATTTGCTTGTGCCTTCTCCAACTCTTTTTCCCTTTTTTCGGCTTCCTTTTCTCTCTGTTGGTCCTCCCTTTTTTTGTCCTTCTCCTTCTTTTGCAGCTCCTTTTCAGCCTCTGTTGTTACTCGTTGCTTTTCCTTTTCAATTCTCATAAGACTTTTCGCCTCCAATTCTACAATCCTTTCTATCTTGTGCTCTGCAAGTTGTTGCTTCTTCCTCAATTTCAGTTCTTCTAGTTCCTTCTTCTTTTCATCTTGTTCACTTAGCATTGCCATGAAGTCATCAACAGTTAGGAGTTGGGATCCTCTTTGCAACTTGATTCCATGGTCAGCTACCTTATTAGACTTGTCTTTCACCACATGAACCGGTAGCTTCAAGAATTGTGAGATGCGTGAAGTTTGTTGGCCTCCCAAAGGCTCAATCAAATCGACATTATTTGTTTCTGGCATCTCACTATCTGTAGCATTCGTTCTATCTCCTAACTGCTCACTGTCACTGTCTCCACAATCAACATAGAAATGTACTAACATATTGGGACACATGCAGTGCGGTGGAGATGGCATTGAAAGAATCTGTTCTTCATCCACATGCATATCCATAGCAAGATTGGCAGCACCATCAAAGAGCTAGGAGGGCTGCTCAGGTGGCGTTGGCAGGGAAAGAGATATGTCTCCAATAGTACTCTGGTCTCCCAATACTGCTGGTTCAAGTCGTTCATTGGAATCTGAAACAATAAATTCATACATGTAAGTTTGAGAGTATTTGAAGAACAAACGAATCCAATCCATGTAATTTAAATGCAAATAGAGAAGGCAATTGCTAACAGTATCCACAACCATATGCATATGCTGACTCTTACTTATGATAATCCCATTTCTCAAACAGCATACTAAATTTTATCTTCATACAACATATGCATATGTTGACTCTTACTTATATGATAATACCATTTCTCAAACAACATACTGAATTTTATCTTCATACAACATATGCATATGCATATTGCATATTGCATATGTCGACTCCTACTTATGTTAATACCATTTCTTAAAACAGCATACTAAAATTTAACTTCATACAACATATGCATATATGCAATGCATATGCATATTGCATATATGCATATATAACTTCATACAACAAATGCAGAACATAGTGTAACAACAAATGCATACATGTAAGATTGATTGTAATTGAAGAAAAAACTAACCATACATCTAATTGAGCTGATTCGAAATGAGTAACATATCAAACAATGGTACATAGTGTAACAACATACTGAAATATGGCATCATACAACAAATGCAGAACATACTAACCATATGCTGAATCCTACTTATGTTAATACCATTTCTCAAATAGCATACTGAAATTTAACTTCATACAAAAATTGCATATATGCATATGCATATTGCAAATATGCATATCCAGATTTGCATATATATTTATATCTAAAAATGGTGCATAGTGTAACAACAAATGCATACATGTAAGATCGATTATAATTGAAGAACAAACTAACCATACATCTAATTGAGGTGATTCAAATAAACAACATATAAAACAATGGTACATAGTGTAACAACATACTGAAATATAACTTCATACAATAAATGCAGAACATACTAACCATTCATCCCATTTTACTGATCTCCAACTTCTGCAGTTCCAACATTAGACTCACCCTCATTGACTGCCAAACCATTGTTGGAAAGGCTTAGAATGTTTGCAGAAGTTGATGCTTCCTCAGGGACAACAAAGTGGAATGTCTCGCTAACCCTCATGTCATTATCCAAAGCATTTCAATCAAATGGCCAAATACCTGTCCTCTTGAAGCCAATTGTAATGTTTGAAAAAGTTAATGACTTTTGAAAAGTTAGGCTGCCAAGTGTAGCCAATTCTGCCCTTCTTATCTCTGGATTTGGATGTCTAATGGTCCAATTTGTTCTTTCCTTTTTGAAGTTACACTTGAAAGATGAGAAAACACTCACATCAAGAGCCTGCAACTCATGTGATGTGTGGATGGGTAGGGTGAGCAAGTCAATACCAAGCTCCCTTGCTTTGGTAATGGTAGAGAAGGCTACATGGCTGCCATGCCCATCAAATATCAAGAGGTGTTTATAGGTGGGTGAGCAACCCCCAGGTACTTGCATAACAAAGAACTTGAGCCATTTGATAAAAAGCTCTTTCGTCATCCATGTGTGAGGTTGAACAACCATCAATGCTCCTGGCTCACAGTTGGCTATGTAGTTTTGCACATTTTTTTTGCTCTTGAACAAATAAAAACCTGGAAGTTTTTGACTTGCAGCGTTTACACATGCTAGAATAGTGATCCACTCCCAGCTCTTTGGGATAATGTAAGCAACACTTCTCACACCTTTCATGGCAAGCACCTTCATGTTACCGTTCTGGCCAGCTTGCAGCCCTGTCTCATCACAGTTCCAAATCCTCTGCGGTCCATAGTTCCCTCCTGCATATGCCTTCTCCAAAGTGTCGTAGAAATCACTTACAATTGGTTGCCTCAGATTTATAGCACGGTCTCTATCTTGACCTTGGGTTGTTCTCAAGTAGAGATCAGGATGCCTTCTTTTGAATCCTGTCCACCATGACTTGCCAGGAAGCCCATTCTTGAAGGGATTATTCCTTGTTTCGCATATTTGGGCCACTTCCATTTTCAGATTGACGATCTCCAAACCTTGGCCAACAACAACCATCTCCTTGCACCATTCGATGATCAATGACTCTTCCTCCTCAGTTAGGACTGTTGGGGGCCCTTTCCTTTTTGTAGTGGTCATACCACCTAGCCAATTGGACAATGTTGAGGTAGGAATACCCCACTTTTTTGTTGCACCTCTAGTTGACCAGTCTGTAGTCTTCGACATCTTCAAGGGCATGGTCCATGTCAGCCTGGGTCCATTCACGCCTCGGTGCAACCTTTTTGGTTGATACAGCTGGGTTAGCTTGCACTATAGATTCGGTTGGTTGTTCCAAAACAATTTCTACCTCCTCCTCACTACTTGGTTCTTTCAGTTCACTGGTGAACAGGAATGACAACATCCTCCTCATCACTATGTGGCAGATGCACACCTCTCTTGTGTGCGGGCATAGTTGTCCGGCTCCGCTTTTGTGGAGGCTTCCTCCTTGAAGATCGCCTACTATTTGTTTGTGCATTTATCTTCCTTTGTATTGAACCAACACAGTGATTAGTAAACAACATACACTTAATATTGAAAATAATCATACCGACTGAAACAACGAATCCATACATTTACTATTGATTGTAATTGAAGAACAAGCTAACCATGCATATAATTGACAGAACATTATGATACACATATATATGAACTTGCAATGTTCAACAGGATGATACAAATATTTATATATTCAAACAGCTTTGCAAGACAATAAAGAGTTTCAAATATTTCTATCATACTATTGTTTCAATTTGTGTTAATGTTTCATAATGTTGTTTGAGATATTCTTCGCATACTGTCAGTACAATTGAAGAAAAAACAAAGCATACATCTAATTAAGTTGAATGTAACCAATGGTGGGTAGGGTAACTTTGAGCAAGGGGTCCACGTCATCAGTGTTCCAGTCGGGTAATTTTTTTATGCCATGTCCCTTGACAGTCGAGCTGGCATTATGCAACTTTTATATATGTATGTATTTATCTATCTCTGCAATATATATATATATATATATATATATATATATATATATATATATATATATATATATATATATATATATATATATATGTATGTATGTATGTATGTATGTATCTATATTTGTATGTATATATCTATCTTATTGATGTTTCAAGTTATTTATGCTCTTTCATTCCATGGTTATACCACAAGTATGAGTCATATGCTATCACAGTTGGCTGTAAGGGAGAGGGGTTGTCAATTACAGTCGGTTAAATTGAAGAACAAACACATAGACAAAAGGGAGAGGAGCTATGTGTGGGCATAGGAGCTAATCATGGGTAATGGAGGAGCTTTTTTTCCCTACAGAGAATGCAGTGAAGTGGTATAAAGTTCATGGCATTTGCCATGAAATTTAGATTCTTGGCATTTGCCAATAGTTTATAAGTCATGGTATTTGCCATGAATTTTATAGCAGTTCTAACTGCATGCACTGCAGGGTAAGAGTGTTTTGATGTGACATAAATATTGACCCCTCTCCCTTACAACTAACTTTGATGATGATTGAGTCCTACTTATGTTAGTACCATTTCTCAAACAACATAGTAACATAAGTAGGAGTTAGCCATTATGACAGTTGACTGTAAGGGATAGGGGCCGATATTTACAGCCACTTTAATTGAACAAAAAAAGCATACATCTAATTAGGTTCAATGTAAATGAGGACATACATACAGTCACTTTGCAGAGATAGATAGATACTTAATTTGAATGTGAATGAACAAGGTATAAATTGAATGTAGATACCTATATTTGGTGATGAATTGTACAGTAATATATAAATTTGAGTATGCAATATATATATATATGCAAAGATAGATAGATACCTAATTTGAATGTAAATGAACAAGGTATAAATTGAATGTAGATACCTATATTTGTTGATCAACTGTTCAATAATATATTAATTTCAAATTGCAAAATAGAAATATACATACCTTGTTAATTTATATTCAAATTAGGTTATCTATCTATCTCTTTGCATATATATATATACATGTGTGTGTGTGTTTCCCACAACCCTATCCATTTTCATGAAACTTGCACATTTATCTATATCTGCAATATATATGGCCCTGTTCATTTTAATGAGACTTACGCATATCTCTCTCCATATATATATATATATATATTTGCAGAGATAGATAGATAGCTAATTTGAAATTAATATATTACTGAACAGTTCATCAACAAATATAGGTATGTACATTCAATTTATACCTTGTTCATTTACATTCAAATTAGGTATCTATCTATCTCTGCAAATATATTATATATATATAGGGGGAGAAAAATGCGTAAGTTTCATTAAAATGAACAGGGATATATATATATTGCAGATATAGATAAATGTGTAAGTTTCATGAAAATGGATAGGGTTGTGGGAAACATACGTGGATATGTATGATTTTGTGCAGCATATATATGTATGGTAATGTTGTATTCAAAAGGGTTGGAAATATTTCTACCATAACAGAGCTTAAAGGGAGACTGGTCGATGACAACATAAAGGATGGTTATGGAAATGACTTACCGAAAGAGTTGAAGGAGGAGAGTGCATCGATCTGGAGGAGGTCATCGTCGCTTAGGAGCATGGAGCAGAAAGTGAGAAATTTGAAAAATTTGAATAAACTGTAATGTGTAACTTGCATCGCACAAATGAGGATTGCTTGCATAAATAGGTTTGTTGAATTTGAATTGGTAGCAAGTGGATTAATTTGAATTATGGGAGGGAATTTGATATGCATTCAATGGATTAATGGTAGAAGTGATAGCTTAATGGGTACGTAGGATTTCCGGTTGGTGATTTGAAGTGATATTAAGTTTGTTTTTGAATTGTAACTAGTTTTAAAAAAAAATTATGATTGTTGTTTTTTAGTGGATTTGTAAATAATAGAGTGATAATTAAGTGTTATATTGAAATTTTGCAATGCATAGTGAGCCTAAGAGTTCGTGTTTTTCAATTTTGTAGGCAAATTCAAATAAAGATTGGTTATTATGGACATCCGGGAACCAGTTGATAGTAAAAAGAATATGAGAAATGGGACATGTTGAAATGTATTTTGTTCAAATATATTTGGAATTAAATCACTTGGCAATGTCTTATATACATGTCAACTCACTTTTAATGCAAGAAGACTTATATTTTGGTTAATAAAATATCCCTTCACAACAACCTTTTATTGGGAAGGTGGCAAAAATTATTTATATTGTGGAAATAAGATTATCATTATGCATTCACTTGATATTGTGAAATAGGCAAATAAATGTCCACTTGCATTCACCCACTATTGAGAACACTGCGAGAAGGTGGCAATAGAAAAGTCAACCTATGATAGGACATACTGTGAATTTAATATGAATCTGTCATATCATATTTGAAAGGAAATTTGAAATTTTTATTGGTATAAAAATTACCCACCGCACAGGCTGTCCATAGCTATACCAGCCATAGCTATACCAGCGATGGGACCTTGTCCCACAATGGGCTCCTCTCCCTTATTCAACCTACTTTGTTGAAATTAATAATACAAGGTGAATTTCAATTAAATAATAAATACGGTCAAATGTGCATGAAGACTGATAGATAGACATTGGCGTTGCCTCAAAAAGACCGCTAGATAGAACCACATTGTAAATATGAGATTCCCGCCTACGTTTCTTAAAAAAAACGAAGAACCTACCATTCTTAATTCCATAACATCCAAAATCAATCGACTTCCATTCATCCGCAACACATATATTAACATGAAACGATTATTCCCATTCTTCCACCGCTTGTAACTTGTAGATCGGAGAATGGATGAGAACTCGCTGCAGACCCCACTTGTTGAGCACATCGATCAATATTCCTCCTTCCCTTGGAGATTTTGGTTGGAATCGAAGAAGTTATGGAGAATTGCAGGGCCCGCTGTAATGTATCGACTTGCAACGTATGGGGTGATCGTCATCACTCAGGCGTTTGTAGGCCAAATTGGTGATTTAGAGCTTGCTGCCATTTCCCTGTTCGTCAATGTCATTTGGGGCTTCAATTATGGTCTATTGGTAAGTCCTCTTCAGCACTAGTACTCCACTATTCTACAGTGTGTTGAATCCCAATGTTTCTTTAGGGATGGGATCCTCACTGTTCAGGATTCCCTAATAATCTATCATCAGGAGAAGATCAGAACATCGAGATCCAATCAAATTATATAGCTCTTTAATAAATAAATAAATCATTTTATCATAAGATTAGATAATGTGATAAGGAGAATTGTAAGCAGTCATTACAGGTCAGTTTGCAACAAAAATATTACCATTTTAAAAACTGAGAAAACTAAACCGGCTGGTACTTCTAGGCAGAGCACCTGCTGATCACAAAAGAACATTAGGACTATACTGGTAGCTTTGCTTGATTTCAATTTGAATACTCAGTAGCTGTTTTATCTGACCATCTGATTGTGTAGTTGGGACTGGGAAGTGCCCTCCAAACTCTTTGTGGACAAGCTTTCGGAGCTTATCAATATAGCATGCTAGGAGTATACCTGCAACGCTCATGGATTGTTGTTACCAGTTTTGCAGTGATATGTCTGCCTGTATATATATTTGCCTCTCCTATTCTCAAGTTGTTGGGGCAAGCAGATGATATAGCTGAATTAACAGGTAAAGTGGCCATCTGGTGCATCCCCATGCATTTCTCAATGGTTCCTTGGTGGACAACTACTTGGTATCTCCAGGCCCAATTGAAGAACATGGTCATTGCCTACACTGCATGCGTGGCTCTAATACTCCATGTTTTGCTGTGTTGGGTATTTACTGTGAAGCTGGGTTGGGGTCTTGGAGGTGCAGTTGTATCAATGAATTTAGCATGGTGTTGCTCTGGAGTTGCCCTGGTTCTCTATATTATCTGTGGTGGCTGTCCCCTTACATGGAAAGGATTTTCTTTGGATGCATTCTCTCAACTTTGGCCCCACCTAAAATTGTCAGTGGGTTCAGGAATCATGTTATGGTAACTGGACTCTTAACACTGCAAACTTGTACATTTCTGATTATGGTGAGATGGTTTTGGGCCTTCTACTTCCCAATGTTACCCAACTTTAACTAATGCCCCGTTTTGCTTGAACAGCGTTGAGATATGGTATCTGAGATTGATATTACTACTCACAGGCAAACTCCGAAACGTCGAAGTAGCAGATGGCTCACTTTCTATTTGGTATGAACTTAGCAAATGGTTTCAATGGTTTAGGACAACTATTACCCCACTATACTAACAGGACCAACTGCCTGGTTGATCCAGAAGAACATTATAATTTGAAACACTGCTAACAAAATATACTTAAACATGATTTCTGTTTTCAGCATGACTATTAATGCATGGGAGTATCAGATACCCATAGCCTTTTTTAATGGCACCAGGTGAGTGCAGATATATCTAAGCAATCTTAGTGGGCACCCCATTTGCTGCCGTCTCTGAAAATATAAATTAGTCTGTCAACTAACTATTGCTTTTCCAATCTTATGAAAATATAATTCAGTGTGAGGGTGTCAAATGAGCTTGGAGCTGGAAAAGGCAAAGCAGCCAAATTTTCTACAGTTGTCTCAGCAACAACTTCTCTTGTGATAGGGATTTTAATTTTCGTCCTTTTTATTATATTCCGGAATAGTTTTGCTTCTTTATTCACACAAAGTGCTGCCATCCAGCAAACTGTTTCCAAACTGGCACGCTTATTAGCATTCACGATTCTTCTCAACAGTGTGCAGCAAGTTCTCTCAGGTACAGAAGCTTTAATAACGAGTTACTATATTTTTGAAAAGTAAGAGTGTTTGATTCAGCCACTAAATCCTGTGTGTTGTTTTCAGGTGTGGCCATTGGTACCGGAAAACAATATATCATTGCTTATGTGAACGTCATATCGTATTTCGTAATTGGAGTGCCACTTGCAGCTCTTCTCGGTTACGCGTTTCATTTGGACGTAATGGTGAGTTACACAACTTTGAAATTTACAATATTGCCCACAAACGGAAGTGACTAAAAAGAAACATTTTGAAGGGAAAAAAAAATCCGTTCTGTCTGTTGGATTTAGCTTAGGCTAGTTATGAAACATGGCAGGGTATCTGGATGGGAATGCTGTGTGGGACTGCAGTTCAGACGGCTGCAATTATTTTTATTGTATTCCGATGTGATTGGAATCGAGAGGTAATCTCTTTAATCGCGTAATAATTTGTGTGGAATACAAATTATTTTTGTTGCTCAGTTAACTCAGGTTTCCTGTGGTATGAACAGGCGACAGTGGCCACCAGCCGTGTTAAAACGTGGTCATCTTCACACCGTGAAAGGAAAGATCAGACAGAAGACTTTGAAAGAGCCGTGTCCACATGAAGTTTGGTAACTCGTACATTTGTTTACTCGGTTTCCCACAAATTGTGAAGCCCGAAATTTATTGCTCTACTGTGAGATATGATGGCATTCCAGCACATCATTTTCACTTAGAATTTAGTGGATTTCATTGTCCTTTATCCGGGGAGAGGACCTTTATTGGGCGGAGACAATGTTTTTATAATTAACATGTTTTAATAGTTTGTAATATCAATCATTGATTGCATGTTTAATATTTTTTTGGTACAATTTTGAAATTGTGCAGGTATAGTGGTTGAAATTGAAAAATGTGTCATAAAAAAATAAAAATAAAATTGTAATTATTATGTTTTTTTTTAAATAAATTAGATTATAGTTAGATGTTGAAATGTGTAAAAGATATATAATTTTATAAAATACACATGAAATTAATTAAAAGAAAACGATTTTATAAAAGATAGGGAACTTTAATTTATTTTATATACAAATAAAAGGTTATTGTAATTAGGGGAGAGGGGCCTATAGTGGAGTGGGATCCAATAGTGGGGATAGAAGTAGTCTTCAGTGGGCTCCATAGTGGAGCACCTTAATATCCAATTGCAAAACACTTTTTATCCATAAAGTACACAAACTGACAAATCATGTGATGCCACATCAGCGCACCAATAAAATATGACTTAGTGCACCACTATCAGTCTCACTTTTTTTTGGGGCATTTTTGGATACCTCAACAAAAAGCATGCTGATGTGGCATCATATTTGATGATGTGGCCCTAAAACGAAATATAGAAGTACATGAGTTGTCAAATAAATTGTTGTATAAAATTGGAAGTGATTTGAAATTTTCATGTAAAAAATTCAGAAACTCTAAGTTAGGGTGCTCCACTATAGTCCCCTCTCCCCTATAACAATGTATGCAATTGAACACAATAGTATAGATATAAATGTTCATTTCTAGGAAAAATGTCACACGGTCACTTTGAACTCCAATTTATTTGCATAGAACAATAAACTTGGTTACTATTTAAAAAAAAATGAATATAAAACAATCTGTTGAAGTTTAAAATAAAATCAAATCGACAGTCACCTTTGGTAGAGTAGTTTTATGGATGTTCAACAATGGGAACAAGGTGCAAGCAAATCATGAGTTGACCCTATAATAATAATAAAAAAAAGGTGATATAATTTACATGCAATTATTAAAATAGAACTTTTGTTAGATGTGGTTTTGATTGAGATAGAAGATTGAATACTTATCTCGGAGATTAAATATTGCAAATGGTGTGAAGGAAAAACTTTGCAAACTTAGTTGATAAAGTATAGATGAAAAAAATAAAGGAACATACCTATAGTTATTGTAATGTTCTTTAATTGATTGAAGATTTTGAATGTGATAATGCATTCAAATAATCTTTTTTTTCTTTTCTTTTTGGTGAGCAACATATGGGCTTTGTTGCATGCATGCATATCTTTCAAATGTGAAGGAAGGTTGTATGCAAAGGAATGGAAGTTCACGAAGTCTTGAAATAATTGTGAAAGTCAACCCTTGCCAATCAATGTTGTTGATGTTGATTATTGCCCTTTGAATTGTAAGGCCTTCTAATATGTGTATTGTTAAGGCCCACACCATTTTTAGTGGGATTTGATGACCAAGGCTATGACTTAGTGGGGTTACAGGGACATTTTTGGGTTGTTATGATCCCAAATCGGGTCAATATAATGTTTGAAATAAATAACAACAAATAAGAGAAGTTGAGGTGGTTTTTTGCCATCATTGTATACAATTAATTTGACTTGACCAAGTGCACCATTCACGAGCCCTATCTTCACCCATAAATTGGAACATAACATAACCTCTTGGCCAATAGACAAGAGGATCTTAGCTTGAAGTTTTTCTTCATCTAGATTTGAATACATTGACCCCCTAAGTTTCTCTATAGTGGACAGGGCATCAAGCATCACCAAAGACAACAACATATGTTTATTATGTAGTAACACTAATTCATTTGTTGCAAATAGATGCATGACAGATAAGAAAATATAATTTTCTACAAAGGTGAGCGAGGAACTTGAACATGACATTAGAATTTTCCAATCTTCTAGTGTAGGCTTTGCATTTCATAAATTTGAGAGAAGTGCATGAAAATAAATTTGGGAAGGCTCATCACCAATTTGGAAAAATATTCTGGTCAATTTATCATAGTTGTGAAGTTGTGCTACAGTGTTCTGGCATAGGAAGTCGAAGCATATATGGGGATATCTTTAATTGGTGGTAGTTGGCCAAGGTCACCAAAGAGCTTGATTGAACATCCTCCAAATGGAAGGTTGTTGTGGATGATGAATACTTTACGTAGCCTCATGTCAATATGTTGTAGCAACTTTGGGTCAATGAAGCTCATCTCATCTATCAAAATGTATCTAATGAATCACATGTTTTCTTGGAAGGTTGCAAGCATTTTTCCTTGTAGGGGGGCATTTCCTATGGAAGGTCCATTTTTGAATCACTTGAATGAGTGACATTGTCTCTAGATGTATGGGTTGTGTCATGTAAGCATCAATATAGGTAGGGGATGTAGTCATGAATGTGGGTGAGACTACTACACATTGAAAATTTTATTGATTAACATTTAAAGAAACAAATATCCTACTAGATATGGAGAGGGGTAGTTATAGTAAAAGGTGGAAACTCTCCTGGGCACTAATATCATGATCCACACAGTTGTCAGTAAGATTTTTTTAAAAATATATAGGGGTTGGCATTTCACATTTAAAAGTGGTTGAAATACAAGATAACATGGCATGATATATTTCAGATTTGTGTTCAGCTTTTGCTATATATTTTGCAAAATATTTGATAACAAATTCAATTAAGAGAATAGGTTGGCAGTCTACATTATCCCTCTAGATAGAGAAGATAGATGGGTTGTGAAGGTTCAAGTGGTCATCATTATGTATAGGGGTGTGTTTAGGCTGGCCATTCTCAACATTTGAAAGACTTGACCTATCTTGCATGGTCAATGGTGCTCTATAACTATAAAAAATAAATGTCCCTTTCATTTTAAGGAATTTTAATATAGTATAGTTTGTGTGGTGTTGAACATGATTGATGAACTATCATTATAGTTGATTGAAGGGTTGGTCGACATGATCATTGTTGTATCTATAAAGCAAGGGTCATCAACAATAGATCAACGAAATGTTTGGTTTCTCAATTCAAGGCATTGTGGGTTCCATACAAAGACATATCTATCAAGTAATCAAGTGCATTTTATATTGATTGAAGGTTATTCCATTGCAATTTTCCAATGTTAGGTTCTTGTTGGAACCATAAGAAACCATGTGGTGTAGTCACAAATAGAGGATCTAGAAAGGATTGTCCTAGAACCATGCAACATAGAGTTTAATATAGTGAAAAACAACACAAAAATACTTAGAGAAAATCTAGATCTTTATTGAATCAGTAATTAGAAATCTTACATGCATCATATTCCTTATATGTGGTACAACTAGAGCTCATAGGCTTTCCAAAAGGGCATCAAAACATTACATTGGCATACATGCCTTATTTGACAACCCGATCTGAATATCCAAAAGATTTGAATTCTAATCCTAGATCAAATCACTAACTGCTCTCTTATAAATTACAAATGATCTTAAATATGATTCTCTAACTCCAATAATGGTTCGTATTGGCCTCAAGCATTTACAAACCCTAATGAATGATCAAGCATGAAGGTTGGCCTTAAAATATGAAAGATAATCCTTCACAAAATGAAACATATTGTGGGGTGAAGCCACAATAGTGGTTTACAATTTGATGGACGAAGGAAAACTGAGAAAAAATGACCCCATGGCAAAAAAATTGGTTTTAGGGGTTCAAATGAACCTACAAGTTCGACCGAACCCAAAAGGGGTTTGACCAAACTAGGGTTTGAGAAAACCCATTAATTACTAGGCCCACATTTCCCGCCCAAAAAAAAAGAATAAAAATGCATATTGAAGGGGGTTCGAATGAACCCTGGTTCAAACGAACCCCCCTAATTCCTCATTCTCCCCCTAAAACACAAAAGAAACCTAAATTTTTATGCTTTAAAGCTTGGTTTGAACATGAAAATGAAGGAGTCTTCACAAACCCAACTGGAATCAAGTAGTCCTTGGAATGAGCTATCTAATGAATATAATTTTAATATGTTTTGGTTTTATTAAACATAGGTTTTTCATAGAAAATGAAGGTCTTTGATCTGTACATGTGGAAAAATAGCAGATTATCAAAAAAGAAAATTGAAAAATATGAGTGTACTAGATATTGAAGTCCTTGATCCAACAAAATAAATATATTGAATTTTGATATATACAAAAAAAAATTATGCGTTATACGGTCGCACTATGTCTGAATTGTAATTGGTTTGACTTCAAAACTCAAGATTAAAGAAAAAATATTCAATTAAAAACTATCTAACCAAGTGGAAGCACTAGATATCAAAGTTACAAATCTAAATTTGAAAGAATTAGAATTTTATCCTTCATGGAAAAAAGGTTATGCGTTATACAGTGTGCGTCACTTTTTAAAAATGTTGTTTTATGAAAAAAACTAGTTTTCGTGGGAAATGCAAAAAGAAGTGCAATCTGATTCCAAAAATTTTGATTTTTTTTTTTAGAATCTACAGACAAAATGTGATAAGACTCTAGTTTGCATCATCTTCAAATTCCTCATGGTTTAGCCGCTATAGGTGCCTGAATATGAAGATTTAGTTAAAAATAATAATTTCAGTGTCAAGTTTGGCCAAAAATTGTAAACCACTATTGTGGGATCACCGTGTGCATCTCTGAGAAAGATCCCCTTTGATCCAAAGTGCTTGCATTTTGTTCCATTAAGCTTTGCATGCTCTGAAATAGGTCCGCACAATGAGTTCTAGACCAGGTCGGCCCAAATGCTCTAACTGAGAATGACAGTGAATTTTGAGAGTGATAAATCTCTACAAATAAATGCAATCAACCTAAAAACTACATATGATGTAGATGACCTCGTGTAGAAAATATATCCTACTTTGCAAGTTGAGAAATGAAAATGTAGTAAAATGTGAAATGAAATGTTAAAATTGTTATAGACTGAAATGTAAGAAAATAAATATTTTTGGTTGATATAGGATTTCTTTACAACTAGGGATGCTCCTACATCAGACACCTAGGGTTGGAAGAAAAGTGATTCCCTCACTTTCTAGGGGCTAGAGGAAAACTAAAGTGATCCGCCTCAGTCTAAGAAATCCATGATGAATCCTCCATTGGTTTTCCTTTCCACTTTACCAAATATTCCTTGTACTACTTGTTCCTAGTGCTCCTTCTAGTTCTGTATCCAAAATCTTCTCAATCTCCTCTAGTGGTTGATGTGGTAATTGCTTCTTTAAATTAGCTTTTGTGCCACTTCCACTTGTTTGTCCTTCATGATACTCATAGATTTTTACAATGTTGAAAATAGGTGAAATACCAAGTGCCTCCAGTAACTCCACTTCATATGCATTTCTAGAATCAAACTTCCTAAGAATCTTAGATGGTCCAATATTTCTCATCTTCAGCTTGTTATATGTTCCTACTAGAAACCTTTCCTTCTTGAGATATGCCATAACTTCATCTCCAATAGTAAATTCCTTCTTTCTCCTTTTCTCATTTGTCTTTTCCTTATACTTATTGTTCATATCCTCCACATGTTTTCGTACTTGACTATGCAATGTTTCCATGAATCCTACAAACTCTTCTCCTTCTGCACTCCTCTTATTCTCCATACTCATGATCCTGATCTCTACAACTCCTTTGGGGTGTATACCTATTACAATTTCAAATGGTTTTTTCTTTGTGCTCCGTTTTACTAAATTATTATATGCAAACTTTGCCTGTAGTAGAACTATATCCTAATTTCCTGCTTTATCTCCAACCAAAAAATTCAATAAGTTACCCAAACTTCTATTTACTACCTCTATTTGTCTTCTAGTCAATGGGTGATATGTTGAACTGAACTTCAGGTCTATCCTCATCTTCTTTCACTTGATTTCCTCCAAAATTATCCAATAAACTTGGTGTCCCTATTTGAAACTATACTCCTAGGTAATCCATGTAATCTCACAATCTCCTTGAAAAATAGCTCAACAACATGCACAACATCATTTAAAGTCTTCTTGCAAGGAATGAAATGTGCCATCTTAGAAAAAAATTCTACTACTACCATATAGAATTATATCCTCTTTGTGTTCTTGGTAATCCAAATATAAAATACATTCTTATATCTTCCCAAGGTGTCTCTAGTATTGTCAAAGGCTTGTACAATCGAGTATTCTGACTACTCTCTTTTGCCACCTAACAAATTTTATAATTCTAAACATACTATTGTGCAGTTTTTCGTACGCACATCCCGCTGGAAGCAGGGACCCTCTTTCGCTTCGATTTTGGTGTTCTGGCCCTTTTCTTTTGAGCTTTTGTCTTACTTGGGCATGGTACTTGAAGGTTTATTTTTATTGCCTAAGTGTTTTCCCCAGGATATCCGTTAAAAATCTTGAGTTCTGGATGAATTTCGGGCTTTTGCCCTGATCCGGTATTTTCCTCCCTGGTTGGATTTTCCCGGATCCTGCTTGAGCTCCGGCTGGATCTTGCTATTTGAAAAGTTTGGGTCTTCATGGATTTCCACGTGGGCTAAATTTTCTCAGATTTCACCCTGTCGTCGACTTCTTGGGCTTCATGACTGTCTTGTCGAGTGCATTAATGGCTTCGTACGCGCTTTGAAGGCTAGATCCTACTTGATTTCTGAGATCTTTTGCGCCATTATGTTCACTATTTGTCGTCATTTGTGCTAATAAGTGCTTTCCTATGATTGATTGACTTCATTTTGAACCGTTTGGGCTTGCTTTGTTCGATTTGGTGGCTAATTCTTTCGTGTTTTCACCTAAGCTCGTTGTGGGCATTTTGGGGCTTCGCATTTGCTGCCTCTGGTTTCATTTCCGCTTCATAATGGTATGTGCCTGATTGCTCTGCTTTGATTTTATTGATGAGTGGCATGTTGGTTTTGTGGTGGCTTGTAGGCTTTGGTTTCCTCTGCATTTTGTGTTGGGGGGTTGTTAAGTGTTGCGTCCTTGTTGTCTCATGGGAAAGTTTTGAGTTCACATGTTCATCTGCATTCTGATGAGTCTTTCCTGAGAGTAATCCGTAAACCCTAGCAGTGACTTAACTATTGAAATAACTAAATTCTGGCCTGTGTGCTAATGGCGGGTGAATAGGTTTAAACCTAGGGCAATGCCGTGTTTGACAATTTCATCGTAGGATTGACCTAGAATACAAAGAATTCATGAGGAGCCCATCCCTAGCTCACCCCAAACTAAACTCGTCGAAATCCGTAGTTGATTCAGCGTCTGGGTGAAATCATGTCTTAGTGTCACAGTTTGGGACTCTCCATCTCTTCCAGATTCCCTTCGCTGTAACCATTTGGGCTCACTAAGACGTCATATCGATCACCTTGGGGTTTGCTCAAGTGGTCTTCCTTTGTTCATGTCGGGTCGCCATGATATTTTCGTTCTTACATCGACAGGATCTTGTATGCCCATCAGTCAGCGAAACCGTGGCTTTTGCCAGGACCTTACCCCGCGAACAAATCTCTTACCGGCATGTTTGTTCACCTTCACTTTCGGCAGGGCTATCCCTGGTCACCAAAAAGTCTCAGCAGGATCTGTGAGCTCTACAGATATTTACTTTTCGCTAGGACATTTGTCCCTCGGCGAGACCTCCCGCCAAGCATGTTTACTTTCCCCATGCTGTATTCTTTCCAAGTCGCTGAGATGTCATAGCGGGTCCCAAAGGCCTTGCCGATTCCCGTTCTGTCACTGTAACTTTCACCTTCGGTGAGACCTTTTACCGAGTACCATAGCCTTTTCCGAAGTCTGTCTGTCGGGGAGACATCTGTCTTTCGCCGGGACCTCTCCGTGAGATTCTGAGCTCCTGTCGATGCCTTCCCTTCACTGTGACTATCGTGGTTCGCTAGGATGTTATGGAAAAGCCTTATGTTCCTAGCAAACCCAGACCTTTTCATTGGGACCTCTACCGAATCCAAACCGAGCCTTAGTCGGCATAGCACCGTCACCTTGCTGGGACCTCCTACCGATCAACTATTAGTCTGGCCGGGGTGTTTGCTTGGGCCCGCCGGTTGGTGAGACATGTAATCTTCGCTGAGACCTTACCCCGACCACCCCTGGCTCATCCCGATTTGAATGCTATGTTCCCCTTCGCTAGGACCTCACACCGAAGCTACCATGTCTTGGCGAGACTTGCTTTTCTGATGACCTTTTGGTGTGACATCCGTCTTTCGCTAAAACTTATCCGCGAGACTCTAAACTTGTGCCGAAGCCCTCATTCTGGATTCTCCTTTGATTTGGAACTTTGTGCTACCCACGGATGTCCACCAAGTCTGGATTTCTTTGAAATCTGTTGTCTCCCAGATTGCCTGAATCCCCATTTGGTTCATTCTCCGAGGAAATCTGTCCCTCACGGATTTTCTCAAAATTTGGTGAAAAATAAAGGAACATGAAACAATTGGATTCATTTGTAATTTGTGCTGCATTTGTTGGTTTATTCATGCTGTATTTGGATCTCTCACGTGGTCTACTGATGAAAGTGATCAAACTTAAGGATTAAGTAGGTGTTTCTTGGTTACTCCATTGGAATTCGAGCAAACTGGAATTTTTTGAGATTCCTCTCTAGCCCAGATTCCGCGGGTGGCCTTGAAACTCGAAATTTGTTGTAGATATTTTATAGGAATTTTAACAACGCCATGTTTATCTGAGATGCATTTTAATGGTGTTTCGATGGATTAACCTTGCTTTCCTATGATTCTAATTATGTTTTCATGATGAATACAGGCTGAATCACGTAGGGCAACTGCTGGTTCCTCGTTGTTTCATGCAAAGAGGATCAAGCTAGACATTAAGAGCAAGGTCCCAGAAAGTAAGATCACTTATGTTTTGTCAGAAGTCACTGATACAAACGTTGGCCTCTGGGACTATGAAGAATTCAAAGCAAGAACATCAGTTGAGGATCCTCCTTTGGTGACTAAAAGAATGAAAGAGTCAGGTCTGTCCCATGTGGCCGGTTTCCCTTCAACAGTATAGTGCTATGAGCTGGTCCTAGAGTGCGCAAGGCACTATGATCAGGACAAATAGAGGATAATTGGTCCTCAAGGGAGAATTATTGCAAATCTCAACCCGGTCTCCATCGCTCAAACCTTCAACATGCCCGACAGATCTCATGTGGTAGGATTCACCATTGAGGCATCCCAGGAGTACTATGACGACCAAACCGTGAAGTCTCGGCAGCTATTCAATTCTTGGTTGGAGAAACCCAAGTCCCACTATTCCAAGTTGCCCAAGCAGCTGTACAAAGTAAAATTGAAGAAGGAGTATTATGATGCCATCACCTTTCTGAGTAGGGTGGTCAAATTGAAAAGTCCTGGTATATTTGAGAATTGGATGTGCCATGCCATTGTAAGGATGGAACAAGAGAAGGTTAACTACCATTGGGCAGGAGTCATTAGTCAAGTGATTCATAAGCAATTGTTTGAGGTGTTGCAGATGAAGACCTTCACAATGACCTCATATTTGGTTTATGCACTTGCTAGGTTCCACCCCTATAGAGGATTCGATACAAGGGGCACCTTTGGACAGGATATTATTTATGAAGTTTTCCCTCAATTGCATTGGGGAGGTTCAAATTATAGGATAGCAAATGATGCATTTACCATGCATATCACCAGAGTGCTTCAGGAAGCAAAGCATGTAGAAATTTAGATCAAGCCAAGGAGCTCATCAAGAGATATGGAGCTTGGTTTATCCAATTTCCAACCTTCTCCTACATTCAGATTGATGGCTGCTAGAAAGCCCCATACAGACTTCCAAGGTACCCCATTGACCACATTATATTGCTGGACGTCACCAGGCAGATTTGTGATTTTGATGCCATTGTCAAGAAAGACAAGTACAAGACAAGATTTAGCGGGGATTTTCCCCTAAGGAATGGCATTGGTGAGGTATGTCCTTCCATTGGCTCTGCCCAAGCTTCAGAAGAAGAATTGAGTGCTCTTGGTTTGTCTCTCCATTCCAAGAGATCCACGTTTGATACCACAGGAGAGGCTCAAAAGAAGGCTAGCAGAGAATATAGCCATAAGGTAAATTTGGAGGACTACTGGGCCAACTGCAGTGATGAGTACGAGGTAAGAAAGAGGAAATTCTACCGCCTCCTGGTTGAGTCAATTCGATTATATAATGTAAGGGAAGTTCCTGACCAGTTGGAGGATGATGGAAACTTGATCCAGGATCACGCCTATGAGGTCATAAATGACAAACCAATTGGTGATGTAGATTGGTTGGAGGAGGAACAAATAGATCTAAAACAACTGATGGATCATGTTCTCAAATTTACCAAGATGTGGCTCAAACACACTTTGTGGGAGTTGGAGAATAAAGGAGTGAAGTGCACTTATGACCTAATGGGAGATTTGGATCCCCATTCTACTTCTGAAGAATCTACCGAACAAGATCCTAAGGCCAAGGGCAGGTTGGATTCCCCTATCAAAGATAAATCTAAAGACGTTCAAGAACAGGAGACCCAGGAAATAGTGAAACAGAGGAAGCCAAAGGCCAAGAAGAGGACAAGGACTAAGAAGTCCGAGCAGAGCCTTGAGGTCGATGCTCCTATGCCAAAGAGGAAAAGAATTGTAAAATTGTCAAAGAAAGCTAGCTCCAGGGTTGTGGAAGAAGTTGCCCCACTGGTAATAGATGTTGAAAGTTCAGAGGAGAAGGCCAAAGTGTATGCAAGGAAGTCTAGGACTCCTTCTCCTAGGGACAGTGTGCCTGAGGATGACTTACCACCGGTGGTTTCTCATGAGAAGTAGCATGATGATGTGCCT
This sequence comes from Sequoia sempervirens, assembly GCA_007258455.2. Classification (NCBI taxonomy): domain Eukaryota; kingdom Viridiplantae; phylum Streptophyta; class Pinopsida; order Cupressales; family Cupressaceae; genus Sequoia; species Sequoia sempervirens. The sequence continues at coordinate 4,724 of VDFB02090099.1, read as the reverse complement.
CCCGCCCATGAAGTTCAAGGTGAGCCAGGTGAGGAAGAAAATATTGAAGATCATCTGGATACTGAAAGTGAAGAATTCCATGCAGGTGATCTCCACAGTATGGAGGTAGAGATTGAAAGGATAATGCAATCCCCAGTGGTTGCACATATAGATTCTCCTATTAGAACTGAGGCAGTTGAATCTCCTCCAGGGGAGGTAGAGGCAGAAATGATCCCATCACCTAAACATGAGAAAGAACACATCAAAGAAGAAAGTAAGGTGGATGAGGCTCTTGATGATCAGAATTTGAATGAGGAGGTACCTAAAGGTCAACAAGATGAACAAAAAAAAGCCAATGTACAATTGGAATATGTTATCCCTGAGTGGTTGACAAGGAAATAAAAAGAAAACAGGTGGTAGTAGAAGATAGTCCACCAAATTAGGATGAACTACTAACCAAAGTTGGAAAAGATAAAGGTAAGAAAAGGCTAGAGTGATCTTAGAATTGAAAGGGATGAGGCACATAACAAGGTTGTTCATGTTGCTACCCCCATTCTAGGAAAAAATAGAGATGATGTGGCTGGAAGTGATTATAATATACAGATTTTTAATCTTGGGCCTACATCAATTGAACAAGACATTGAAGATTATGAAGGCTCCAACGCGGTCATTGTGGATAGGTTGAGAAAGGAAATAAAAACCAAGCAATAGCTAAAGAGAGAAAATGAGAATCTCAAGAAGTGCTTGGAGGAGTTAATGAGGCCGCTACAGTCAATCAATCCCTCTTCCTCTACCACCAATCCTCTGCCTCAGGAGACCATAACTGAGCTTGAAAAGATGAGAGCTTCCACCCTTGCCACTTTAAATTGGTTGAAAGGGGTGCAAATAAAGGGTGATGAAGATATCAAGGAAATTTTATCAACTGGGAAAGATGTTGTCATGGCAACCAAATGGTTGAAACAGGTAATGGCACAGGATAAAGAGGACACCGACCTCATGCTACAGAAAACTAGGACCCTAATGGAATACACCCAGGACAAGTTGGTCAGTGATGGGATTCTTCCTTCTTCCAGAGCTACCGAGCCATGGGAATGGTTTGAAATGTTGCAAATCCGGTAGAAAGTGTTGAGGAGAATTTACAAACAGAGAAAGCACATTGATGACACCCTAGCTGGCATCTATGATGGCTCCATTACTTTTTTTGAAATTATGACAGGACGAAGGAAAATCACACCCAAGTACTCGAGCCTGGAGCAGTTGAGAGAATGGTGGCACGATGTCTATGCACCACTTGATGATGGACCTGTCTCCGAGCACCAAGTGGACGATGCGGCCACCTACCTCACAGTTATTGATAAGCATGTAACATGTAAGGTCGACTGGGATAGGTCAGTCAAACACTCAAGGGAGGAGGTTGCATCCATTGAGAGGCGACTTAGGGTTCTGCTGGTACCACCTATGGATGACTTGGATGCGGCGTTCTTGAGGCTACATGAAGAGTCAGATCGACGCAAGGATGATAGGGAAAAGGGTTGATGATGGGCGGCGACGCGATTTGTGCTTCCCATTATTTTCCCGCGCGTCGACCATGCTGCATCACAAATCCAAGGCCGACCTCAACGAGATGCGCATTTAGTGCCTATTTCACCCATTTCGACGACCTTCTTGGCCGAGTGGTTGCGCAGAGTTATTGCTGCGAAACCCTTGCCTACTCAGCGGATTTCTCTAGAGCTTTTATTTATTGGGCATTGGGCCTCTTTGTAAAGAGTTAGAAAAAGTTAGAGGAATTAGACAGTTGGAAATAGTTTGAACTTGTAATCATAATATAGAAGTAGGGTAAATTAGCAGGTAGCTGCTCTCAAGCAAATATTGTAACAGAAAACCAGAATTGTTGTTACAGTGGATAATTCGAATATAAGTAATGTCATTGTGATTTGGTGCCATACTGGTATTCTCTTGTCTTGCATAGTTCTTGTCTTCTATCTTGAAAATTGCTTTGAGGATATTAGTATTTAGCTTAAATTTGATTTAATAATGTTGGTAGTTTGATACTCAGATGTTGCAGCAGTCCTTCAGTCAATACTTTTCACAACCAACTGACTGTTAGTTGCTTTGCAAAGTTATCCTAGACTTGACATTCCTTGTGCTAAGTTCAATCATGAATGTTGTTCATTTCAACTGCAATAGGGTTATTTGAATGCATGTTCATGATTTGAAAATCTTAAGAGCCTTAGAAGATTGCACTATTTTCTGTAAGGTAGCAGATTTATCTGGGTAAAGCAGAGATTAGTTTTGGAAGGATTGGTCCATTTGAGTATTGGTTGCTTTCATTGTTAATCTTAGGAGTAATATTAGATTTATAAATTTCTTTAAAACCCTCACTCTTTTGTATTTCTTTGATTTCTGGGTCAAAATTAGGATTGAAGTGTCACCAGTTAAATTTGACAAAATTTATTCCATAGCTTGCTTGTAGTAAGGTCCCATTGTGATTACCAACAATTTCACATTTATCACTGAGTTGTTTATGCACTGTCAAGACCTGACATGAATACCTTGGGGTTATCTCTTGAGGCTTGCTAATAGAGATTTACCTTTTAAGAGAGATAGGATATTGCATCTTGTCTATGTTGTTGTTGTTGTGTAGAAACAATGATCAACAGTGTTGGCACTAGAAGGAGGGCCCTGAGTAAGAAAGCTGGATCAATTTTTGAATGCCACCTCTCCTCAGAGATTCAAAAGAAGAACAAGATCCGCTCTAGGAGAGGAAGAATTTCAAGAATTACCAAACCCTACTAGGTCAAGAAGGATCAACAGAAGGGGAGAATCATCATCATCCCATCCACCCCCCTTATCTCCATTATCCCCATCTTCATCGAGTTCATCTGAGTCTGAGGCCATTCCCAGTCCACAACCTCAGCCAGTCATAAATCAGCCATTTCCACCCCCACCTCCACCAATGTCTTTTCTAGCAACCAACCCGTCTCCACTGAGCTTTGCTGTCTATAATGTTATGCCCAAAAACCCTGAACACTTCTGTTCAAAGTTCAATATCAATGATCCCAATAGGACTGCTGAAGAGCACATTAGAATCTTTCAGACGGGCCTCAAAGATAGAGGGATAAACCATGAGGATGCAACATGTAGGTTATTTCCCTACTCACTAGGACAAGATGCATTTTATTGGTATAACCACTTGCCTGTTAGATCCATCCGACATTGGACTGAGTTAGAGGCTGCCTTTTTGCAAAAAAATTTGAATACCCATTAGTCTTAATGAGCTTTACAGGTAGTTCACTAATGTGAAGAGAGAGATTAATGAGCCCATAGGATCTTTCAACAATAGGTTTCATCGGGCTTATACCAGATTGCAAGCTCCTTATGCTGTTGATGAACCCACTGCCTTGGAAGTCTATTATGAAGGACTTGATAGCTTGACAACCACCTTTATGAAATGGAGTAATAACCCCCCTAAAAGTCTATTAGATGCATATGTAGAAGTTGTAAAAGTTAGCACAAATCTAAGGCAACATATGTCTGGGCCTTTACCCTCATTAGGACCCATTGCTCATCCTGGACAAGTTCCAGCTATCAACCAAGCCCAGGCACACCATACTCCTATCATGAACCAGGTACCTCAGTTGCCTCTAGTCCCTCATCTAGGACCCCCTATGAGACAAATCTTATCCACGATGAGTTATCCCTAGCAAAATGTGAAGCAACCCCTACACACCCAACCTCAGACTAGTTATCCTTCCTACCTGCAAAACTATGAAGTCTTGAACCAGTCACTGAATCCCAACGCTATAGCAGGGTACGCTCAACATAATGTAAATCAACCTTCATATAGTAATCCTAACAAGGAAAGACTGGATGAATTGTCAGAACAAATAAAGAAGCTAAATATGGAGGTACCCTACTTAAGAAACCAGAACAGTTAGTTGCAAGCTACCCAGAGAAACATGCAGTCCAATCAAAAATTTGATAGAGGGCAACATTAGGATTGAGGATACTACAATGATAGAGGTTAAAATAATGATAGGGGATATAATAACGAAAGAAAAAAAAATTATGATAAGGGACAGTCATCAGGTCAGAACTTTGATAGAGGTCAAGGTGGTGGACAAGGTTTCGAAAGAAGACAGCAGTCAGGACAAAATAAAACATAGAACATGGGTCCCAACAATGGGGGAGTCCCCACTCCATTGGATCAACCAATAAGTCAACCTATCAATCAGTCTGTCAATTAGCCAGTAAATCAAGAGAAGCCTCCTAGTAGTGTATACCTAGCTGAGACTGTGTTGTCAGGGTGGTGTAGGCTCCACAAGACTAGTCAGCATTCTGAGCTGGACTGTCAAGAATTCCAAACAGCAGCTTCAATCTTTCAGTATGAAGTAGAAAAAAATGCAAGCTATCAGGAGATAGTACCTTCTATTCCTTATGAATCACCGGTCTTGGTATTGAACCATGCTCCTTTTCCGCAAAGTGAGGATAATGTGCCTGAAGAGGAATCTAACCAATGGAAGGATGCTGCAGATCAGGTATGCAATGGGGATGAAATGACACAATTGTTCGATGAGAGTCAGATGAATGATAATGGTCCCAGAGATGAAGAAGAAGCTCACATTGAAGAAGTCCAGACCTTTCAGAGGCCTATCAAGAAGTACGATTTGAGGGAGTTGCCACATAGGCACCCATAGGATGGAGGCCCCTTTACTACTTCCATTCCACCAAACAACTTCAACACA
>VDFB02090098.1:0-76249 GCA_007258455.2 Sequoia sempervirens | reverse complement strand
AAGGTTTTTGTAATGAAGTAATAAGGTGATAGATAAGGGATATATTATAATGGAGATTGTAGTAGATAAGTTAGATAAGTAATCTAGTTTTGATTTTCATACTTGGAAAATGAAAATTTAAATGCAACTAATGAATAAAAATTTATGGGGAATAGTGAGTGGAAAGGAAAAGGAACCTACATAGGAAACTAGGTTATTAGATTGGAACAATAGAGATGATAAAGCCAAGGATATTATTTTTCTTGCTCTTTTTGATTCTTAATTACATCACATTGATTTGGAAAAATCATCAAACAAAATTTTGGATGATCTAAATAAATTTTCTAGAGTAAAATCACTTAATGCAAAGTTTTCCTTAAAACTTTAATTATTCAGGTTCAAAATGGAAGATGGAATTACAATGCCAAATCACATAAGTAATATGGGGTGTCTCCTTAGAAAACTAGAATAATTTAAGGCTCTAGTAGATGATGATGATTCTATATCTATATTCTTAAATTATTTTCCTTGAAAATACTGTAATGCTATTTTTACACTAAGCCATTTAACCTCTCAAAATTTAGAAGATATGACTTTAACTATTTTAGCAAAAGATTAGATAACAAATGAAAAAATATTCAAAATATGTTTCTCAATTGGAGAACACATTATATTCTCAAATCCATAATAAAAGATCAAGTACAAGTAGTGAGGAAATTAAGTGTTTTTATTGTAAGAAAAAAAGTCACATATCTTGGCTGTGTAAATCATGAGCTACATATGTTCTTAAAGGAAATCTCGAAGGTAAAAAAAAATGAAGGAAAATTTTCTTAATTGAAGATCCATCAAATGATGAATCTTTATTATTGAACCTTTATGGTGTTAAGAAAGTAGGAGTTTAGGTGAACTCTCAAACAATCTTAATATCACCGTAAGACAAAATAACTTCCACAAGAGAGAAATGGTGAAATATCATGCCATCATTAAGATGCAATAATGCCAAATTGAATATGAGATGATTACAAATGCACTAAATGCCTTGAATATATAGGCATGAGTGAAAACCTAAAATGCGTAAGATGTTTCCAAGTGTTAAAATCACACTACATGTGACAACATGTGAACCCTATCTAGGAAATGATAAAAATATAGAGATAAGTTCTAGAAGGACAACTCATCTTCTAGAAGGAATTTTATCTCCTACGAATAAGGAAGGGGGAATAACCCCATTATTAAATGATTTATCTAATTATGCAACCTAGGACTTAATTGATTAAATGCAAGACCTAAGTTAAACTTATGCTAGTGTAATTAAATAATTAATTACATTCAACACCCCCATAAGTGAAACTTAGGGAGAAGAAAATTATTATACAAAGATGTTTCCCAACAATAAGGCCTGATTAGGTACTCATTTAAAAATTTAATGAAAGAGAAAGGGAGAAAACCCAATGGGAAAACCCCCCCTCAATGAGATGACCTACTGCAAAGAAGCATTAAAAGAACTCTGATGGAGTAACACTAGAATCCTTAATTCTGCAAGCAAGGAAAGATACCTCTATTTACAAGAAACCATATTGGAATCATAATAATGCAATAGCAGAATCGATGCCAAGGAACACTGGAAAACTCACATACTCGATCAACCCTAGAATCTATGAAGCAAAAGGAGATGAAAAAGATGCCCCTCATAAGAGGGAATGATATGATAGAATTTTGAGGTTGTGTGTCTCTTGATGCTGATGTCAAACTATAACTAAAACTGATCCATGGGAATGAGTACCATCAAGATTCTGGAATATTAACCATAAAAACATGGCCCTAAAACTAAGATAGATTTGATCCAATGCAGATCAATAACAATAAGCTCTCAGTTTGAAGTGTGAACTAATACGAACCAAAAATGTGTACAACTATGTGTAAGAAGAGGCCAAAATAAATAATAGAATCTAGATAAACTCATACGAGTTGTCACCAATATGAAGATGAGATGCAAGAAACCCCCCTTGATGGAACTTTATATTAGTTCATTTATTACAATACCCAATGATTGCAAAAGGAGAGAATGCAACACATGCATAAACTATGGAGAAAATGTAAGCCTAGTGCATGAAAAAGAAAATGAGTGCATGCAAAAACCAAGGTACACATCTGCTTCTATGATGAAAAATTACCTAAGATCTTTGTAGATGAGGAAACCAACTTTCCAATGATATCTCATTTGCAAAAATCTGACACCAAGGCCAAAAGTTATGAATTTTTTTAAAAAAATTGAATTTAGCCTATAGGAAATGGGTTTTCTAGGAAAAAAAGTTTACTTTTGATTTAATTTCTATAAAATTTATTTGTAATGAGTAGACAAAAACATAAACTCAAAAATATTTTGAAGCTAAAAATAAAACCCAAAAAGCATTTTTTGATCTAGCAAGTAGAAAATAATTTTATTTTTTTTAACCTTCAACCATGAGAAAAATGACGTGCATTGATTTTTTTTACTATTATTTTCTCCATATCCATACAAGATATTAAAAATATAAAAGATACCCAATTCTGATTTCGACCCTAGCTACAAAACCCATAAATCATTTTTCCTACAACTAAGTGGAAGCTAGATTTTTGAAGCAAAAATGAAAAATGCCTTTAATAAAAAAAAGTTGCTTGCATCCAGCAAGACTTTCATGCCAAAATTGATCCCTCATATCTAGGAAGAAGTCTGCAACACTAAAGATCTGATACCATGTAGGAGTTTAGGTGAACTCCTCAAACACCTTGACATCACCTGCATGACAAAATAACTTCCACAAGAGAGAAATGGTAGAAATATCATGTTATTGTTAAGATGCAAGAATGCCAAATTGAATATGAAATGATTACAAATTTACAAAATTCCTTGAATATATAGGCATGAGTAAAAACCTAATATTCATAAGATGTTGCCAAGTGTTAAAATCACACTACATGTGACAACATGTGAACCCTATCTAGGAAATGATAAAAATATAGAGATAAGTTCTAGAAGGAAAACTCATCCTCCAGAAGGAACTTTATATCCTACAAACAAGGAAGGGGGAATAACCCCATTATTAAATTATTTATCTAATTATGCAACCTGGGACTTAATTAATTAAATGCGAGACCTAAGTTAAACTTATTCTAGTGTAATTAAATAATTAATTACACCAACAAAGAATGCATTAGTACTATAATTCTTCACTATTGAAGGTTGTTGGCATTAGAGGATGGAAAAATTTCCATAATCTCAATTCAGTTTCTCACTTTGAGATGATTCTTTGCATGAGAAGCATTTTGGGCTATAATTTCTTTCTTTTTCTTTGTTCTTGTTGATAGATTTGAAGAATACATATATTGTGATGTTTGATCTTTAGAGATAGGTAAAGGGTTTGGTATAAATATCGGTATGGATGGTTTTCAAATGAGCTTACAAGATTGTGATCAAGAATTATACCCTTCAAAGGGTCATCAAACAACTTGATGGAGCTATAAGTTTTGGGAGCTCAATATGGATTATTGTCGAATAATTTGGGAATCAATGATTTAGGAGTTCAGGAAAATGGTAGTCCAAGAAGTCAATAATTCAAATCGAGGCTACACCCTTCTAAGGGTCACAAGGAAACTTTATGGTCTTCCACCTAATTCAATATTTGTTTCTTCAAAAGGAAAACATTCTCAAGAATGTATCCATTTTTTTTTGTAATCAACAAGTTTTCTTATGTAAGCCTTAAAGGCGGGTCCCTTGAAAAGGTGATTTTGTGGTTTCAAGAACAATTCAATAAGGGTGGGAATGTTACCATAATATTGTATTACATTATTAATTTGATCGTTAATAATTCATTGTTAGTTGTTAGCAGGTTTTTATAATTTACCTATTTCAGTTAAATTGTCTTATGCAACTACTCAATTTCTTCATTGTATAAAGGCTTTGAACTACATTGAATAAGTCAATCAATCATTTTTCCAATATAATGATGATCTATGTTGAATTTTTTTTCCATGAATCCACCATATTCCATGTGGAAAATTCTCATATTAGTGTGTTACCTCTATGCAATGCAGTTTAATGATCATCATGCATATCAATCTCGCACTAATGTGTTATTGCATGAAGTATAATTAATGATTTTAATTGTACATGTTAGTAAATATATATGAAATATTTTTGGGCATGTGTGCTAGCATTTAATGTCTCTGTAAGAATCTAAATTATGAAAATTATTGAAATTTAATAATCACTTGTACTTAATGATTAAGTGTTGGGCTAACCTCAATTTTTCGCTATAAAGAGGGATGGTGAATTTAACTTAAATCATTCTGAAGTCCATAAAATATTTTTTAGTGTAGTGTTCTAAATTTTGATGTGTCTTTTGTGAGGTTAATAAGGATGATTTCATGGTCTTATTGGGGATACTCTAAATTCTCCTACCTCTAGTTATATAATTTGAAAGGAAAAGGAGAATAATTCCCTTCAAAATGTATGTAATTGGAAAGAATTTGAGCTGGATCATTTAGCTATTGTTCCTAGTTTTGAACCAAGTGGAGGAGCTTTGATGGAGAGAAGTGCTTTCAATGGGATTGTGGTAGTAGAGGTCTTTTAATATTTTCCCCATATAAACTCATAAGTTTTTCTCATACTCCATTTTGATAGAGGCCCTCAAAAAGAAACTATGGACATTCAAAGTCATTCTAATCCTTCGTACTGGTTTGGTCTTGCCAAAAAATGGGGGTAGAAAATTTACTACCCCTTTAGTACCTTTGTGATAACTCCAATTGGTATCAATTCTCCAATATCATTACACACACCTTCATATTTAACAATCCAAGATAGTATATTTTCTATATTCATAGCTTTGATTTTTCAAGCATCTTTGGTAATCCCTATGGTTTGAGGATATGATCTCCTTCACATCCATAGGCTCCAACATTGCTCTACCACTAATGCTTTACCTACAACTCAAACTTCTTGGTGAATTTCTCACCTTTGTAATGAGTTTGGGAAAATCCAACAAGTACTTTTACCCATTCCATGACACCTCTACTAGATTAGTATCAATTGTGTCAAATATACAAATGGAATGCCATTTGTACAATATCTTGAATGCTTTACTCATCTTTAGAAATGGATGTAACATTGTAATTTATTTATAATATAATAAATGGAATGTGTTATTCTTTTTTATTCACTTGTAGTAAATAATTATTTTATGTATTAAGTGCCTATTCAAGTTAAAATTAATAGTATAATATCTTTCATATAAAGTAGTTAGAATTAATTTACTAGATTTCTACAATCCATGATACTATTACTTTTGTAAGTTTTCAATTAATTAAGTTGTATTTTTTAAGTGGAAAAGTAAAAATAATTAAACACCAATACTAATTCATATATTAATTAAAATATATTAACAATAATATAATACTAATATCAATAGTATGATATTTCATTTAGTATATAACCAACTAATATATATTAAATCTACTATAATTAAACCTCGTAATATTTAATATATTATAATTAATATATTTAATATTTAATATATAAATAACAATATAATATATTAAAATTAATATATAATAATATGTTGTTCTATTTCAAGCCAAAATTTTCTCACTAACCCAAGACACACACCTTCAAAAATTAAATGTTGTGTAATATCATTCATGAATTTCTTGCTTTATCCCTCAAAATCTATAATTAATTAGGCTTGGATTTGAATTAACAAGGCTAATAAAGGAAAATTAATGTCAATTAATTGATAAAGCCCTAGATTAATGTGAAAGTGTAAATATACACTTTACAACACCCTAAATAAGGCACAATTAAGTCCATTTAGTTTAAAATGATCCTAAACTTAATGTGAATGTGTAAAACATGTTACAACACTAAATCAAGGCAACATTAAGCTCATTTTAATTATTAATTATTTCCAAACTAAGGAAAAAGGATACTTTTTCTGTCACTACATTTTTCCCCCACTTTAGTGAGAGTATGACCCCACCTCAAACTCACACTAAAGTAGACATTCAAGACACTTATGTATGCAACAATGAAAAAGATAAACAATCATACAACATCAAAAACCAAGAAGAGTGAATTAAATAGATAGGTTGATTGAAAAATATATAATTCTTTAAAAAATTTCACATTTTTTGAATTTGAAAAATGCGATACATTTTATGATTCCCATAATATAGGATAAAAAAAGAAAAATTGAATTTCATAAATTTTTGACCAAGTTATGGTGGTTAGAAAATCAAGTTTTAATATTTTTAAAAATATTTAATAAAAAAATCATAACTAATTATTTACTTGCAAAAAAAATAGAAAAATAATGCAACACATCTAGGCATGTGTCCTCTACTTATATAGAAAGTTTCAAAAAAAGATATTATTTTTTTCTTGTACTTAGGTTGGTCAGACATAACCTACCTTTTATTTTTTCCTAAAAATTAGTACTACTACATTGAAATTTCAAAGTTTCACCAAATTAGATTTATTTTTTTCCAAAAAAGGAATAATATCTTAAAAACTACATTCAATTTTCTACAAATTTTGTTCTTACATTTTAAAACTATTTTAATAATTTATTCAAATTTTTATGTCAAGTTTTCTAACTCTATTTTTCTGAATTCTATTGCTACTTAAGGGCCATAGTTTGGACCCCCATGATCCTGCACCGACCCACCTAACTAATATAGCAATCAAAAGGTTTTTGAGAGGGTCAAATGTTGTGTACCTATTGCAAAAAGTACTTTTTTGGGCCTCACTAAGGACTCATTCGCCTAGTGGTGAATGGGTCCTTGCTAGGGTTCTGGAAAATCAATTTCTAGGTTATGTTCTTCAATGTTTGCACTCCCAGATCCTAGGTGAACATTAACCTCTTGAAAGTGAGAAATAAATTGATAGAAGAATTTCCATGATCTTGCAAGAAAGATGACAACTTTGGCAACTTTGAAAAATTCTCTCCACTTGATCTTCAACCTAAAACTTGCAATCACACATTAAAGGAGTTATTTTTAGGGAATAGGGGTTTTCCTTAGTCAAACCACATTTTGGTAATTAAACCTTGAAATGAAATAATGCATAAAAAGAGAGATGAATGAACAATGTAATGCCACTATTTACCAATCCTCAATTGAACCTTTAAATTCTCAACTATTTGTCCAAAGATGTTCACAAGAAGAACTTGATGTCTACTATGCAAATGACACATGCACTCACTCTGGGGTAGTGGAACCTCAAGGCATCTACTAGGTGAGTATCCCAAAAGTGTGGAAAATGAGAGAATCTTATTAGGCTCCAATAGCATATCAAAAATATCCTCTCAAGAACTTCAATAAGGCACCACAATGCTAAACACTTATGAACATTATGTCTATAGGTTTTTGTTCAAGGGGATCTTGCCTTCATGTAAGGTCTTCTTCTTACATATCATCATGCCTAATGTCTCCAACATAGGACAAGTCAAGAATAACATATTGCCACTTATGGGATGCCTCGCTTCACATTGAGCCACTAAGGGAAAGTCGTACACTTCGAAATATCACACTCTTAGAGGACATCAAACCCAATGACACCACCAAGAAAAGGATGCATGAGAAGAAAAATGAAATAACTTCCTAAAATATGCAAAATATCGAAAGATATCATCGATGTATGGCCCCACTTTAAAGTGGTTACTAACACCATTGTTGTGAGAAACTACTTTAAAGTAGCCAACTTTCCATCCTAAGACATGAGATCTTACTTAAAAATCATTGTGCCAATAAATATATATCTGAAATAAATCTACATCATGAAACATCAAGAGGGGTTACCCTAAAAATATGGAAGGGATCTATGGATTAAAGGTCAATATGTATTTGCTACAATATTGTTTAAGAGGTTGAAAATGCCATCATTCCCCAAATACTCATAGAGCTAGAAGAATGAGAAAAAGAGAAAAAAAACAAAGAAATTATCCTTTAGGTCAACATGGAAGAGACCTAAATGTCTTGATGCCTTACATCAACCGTAAAAGGAAAAAAAAAGACAAGGGAAAAAGAAAAAATTGTTTATGACATATAGAAGAATCTAGGTACACATAGAGGAATGCACAAAAAGAGAGATACATCAAATGAAATAGTACAGGGATCACATTATTCACATGCAATCACATGAAGAGAAAAACAAAGAAAAATACTAGTAAGGAACATGCGAGTCAACCTATAGTAGGTTGTTCGCATCCCAATCTCCATTGGTATAGATGGAAGGTGGACAACTAGCCAAAAGGACAACAAAAAATTCCAAAACTAGGATGAGGCTAACTAACCCCTTGCCCCCACTAAGTGTAGGACAAGAATGAGTTGAGATAGGTGATGAGAATGAGCTCCTTGTGATAAAGAGAATGATTTGCAATGAATGTGTCACATGAAATAGTGAGCATACTTAGATCCTTCAACTATTACATGGGAGCAAGAGAACATGATATGTAACCACTTGATAACAATCATCATCATTAAAGAAAATATAACTCAATATCAATTTTAATGCACAACACTCATCAACAAGATGCACAAGAGTTCTATGATATGCACAATAATTGATGTTTTTCGTAAGTATCCTACTTTTACAAGGAGGTGGTAATTTAATCCAACATTTTTTAAAGAGTTTCTCCATCTTTCATTTACTTTATGTTTGAGTATGTAAGAAGGGAAATTTATCGAGTTTGTAAGCTTTTTGTATCTTACTTGATTTGACAATTTGTGAAGGTGAATATTGAGGAGGAAGACCTGAGAGGATCCTATAATTCTTGTGAGGCATTGGTTATTCTTTAGGAAGGACACTTATGTTTGGAGGAGGATCTTAATATCCTATTCCTTTGGTTTTCTCAATAGGAATTCTCTCTAAAAGTGTAAGATGGGGTTAGACTAGTTCTAGCCTAGATAAAGTGACAACCAACACTTCTAAGATACAAACCACATCTAAACAAGAGAATAAAAACAATGAGAGCAATTAAAAAAAAATAAAAAATTAAAACACTCCCCATTGAAGTTGATTCCTTCCCCTATCTCTCCTATTTCTCCTTTTGCATTATTTTCCCTCAGATTTTTTGTTTTACTTGTACAAATACCTACAAATTGTAAGTAGAAAGTTGGAGATAAAATGGTTTTTAAGGTAAAAATGGAAGAGGAATGTTGCTTTTATAGACAACCATTTCAACGTATGGTTGAAATTAATCCTCCGGAAGGATTCCAAGATCAACCAATGAGAATCCATGAGAGGGAGGTTACAAAACGAACGATCAAGATCAAGTTTCAAAAAATATGCCAAGATCAACAGTGGAGGATTAATGCACCCAAAATATGCTATTCATGTAAGGATTATGACGATGACAGCTATGATAGAGATGACTATGACAAGAATTAATGAGAAAATGGAGGAAAAGAATGAATTAAAAATTGAAAAATAATTAATTCATGAGAAGAGAATATTTGACCAAGTTGGAGAATAAATAATTCATTCAAATTATTTATTTGAGGAAAATGGAAAATAAATCAATCTATAAAATCAATTTACTTAAATGTGGAGAGATGGAAATTAGGCACCAAATACTTTGAATTAATTATTTAATGGGGAGAAGAATGATGCCTAATTAAATAATCTTGACAATTATTTAATTATAGAGGAATGAAAGGTCAATTGTATAGGAAAATAATAATAATTATTATCTGACTATAGGAAAATGATAAAGATAAATAATTAAATAAATAATGATTTATTTAATTATTGAAGAAAGGGAATGCTAGTGACACAATTAATTCATTTAACTGATTGGGATAGAATAAAGATTAGAAAGTGAATTAATTAAAAATAGTTAATAATTAAAATTATTTAATTAATAGACGAATGCGATCAGGAATAATCAAATAATTAAAATTATTTAATTATCAAAGGACAAGGACCAAGAAAAATGATTCTCACAGAATTAGGACATTTTTCAGTGTCTACATTTTTCCCCTCTTTGACATATTGCAGTTCATTGCATTGTGTCAAAGAAATTTAGTCAAAAAAATGCTTGAGGATGCTCTAATGAAGTCAAGGTACATGTATGCCCCCTTGGGAAAATTTTACAAATTTTCCAAAGGTTTCAATTTTTTTTTTGGAAAATTGTCTCGATAAGACAAATTGATGGCCAGGAAGTCGATGGTGAAGATGAAATGAGTTTCAAGATCGATAAAGGGGTCAAATTTGAGATCAAAGGAATCAAAAGGTGCACCCAATAGACAAGCCCAATGCAAAACCCTAATTTTGGACCCATATGTACTACCAACTCACTTTGTAATTTTTTCATTTTGCGTGCATTTAGGTTAGGAAATAGTTTTGTAGGTAATTGCATCATAGAAATTTGAGATGCAATTGTGTGCACATTAGCTACATTCGATAAGTGGTTCACTGTAATCATCTAGGCATGACACAATTTTAGTAGGGTTAGGGAATAAGCAGTTACAGTGCGACGCATAAATTTTTGTGGCACAAGGGCATTTTTGAGTTGCATGTGTGGCCAGGAATGATGCAAATGATTCACTATGATGCATGTGTAGTATGAAATGACACATGTGTTAGGAGAGTGAAACAATCATAGTTGTGAGCCAGTTAAAAACTATGTGTGATGCATATGCCAAAACTGTGACACAATTGGTTATTTAAAAATTTGCCCCAAACCAGGAAATTTTGACTTTGTCAACTTAGGTCTAATAGGTCAACTAAAGGTCTTGGATTGAAATTATTGGTTGTTTGATGAGTTCAAGTGTATCTACCTACTATTTACACATGAGAGTCTAGACCAAATGTGTTCAGATTGTGGAACCAGCTAGGCGAGGAGGAGAGACAAGTGTTGCTAGACTTGGGGTTGTTAGATAGAGAGATGCTAATAGCATTGGCGAAGCGGTGGTACTCTGAGACTAGTAACTTCCATTTTTTGAAAGGGGAGGTGACAGTTACCCTGGAGGATGTTTATAGGATTCTACGGTTTCTGATTCACAATGAGTGGGTATGCTACATCCCCGTGCGAGGCCTCCAAGCACTATATGAGTTCTATGAGTGTGACAATGATGCATAGCCTAACATCTAGGGTTATGAGATTTGATGGGAGACGCTAGTAGAGACATACAATAGATATGATTGTGTGCTTTGTGCCTTGATTATAGGAGTGATGATCCCCAATGGTAGGGGTCACAGGTTCCTGATGGACTAGGGGGAGATGCTCAGATTGATGATTCATTGTAGGATAGTGTATGCTTGGGGGCCATGTTTGTTGGCCATGCTCTATTTTCTGGTGCATGACATCGCATAGAGGGGAGGACATAGTTTGAGCTACAATGTTACCTTGCTGACAGTATGGGCTTGGGAGTGCATGGTAGTGTTTTGACCTCTAGTGGTATGATAGTTGGTAGAAAGCACACCATATTCTTATATGTATCAGAGAGCATTGACACAAACACATGTTGGATATGTGGGGTACTGGAGGCATGGTCTGGATACTTTGGTTAGTTTCATTTGGAGGCCATACATGACTTCTACTCTAGGATTGATGAGGATGGTCATATGTCATTGTGTCGAAAGACCAAGTATTTGATTGGGCACATCATACAATCACAACATATCATTGAGATGTATTTGCTCAAGAGGGTCAAATGGTAGTTCAGTGAGAAACAAGGGGTTCCAGTGGGAAAAATAGAGTATTGATGGACCTCATGAGAGGTGCATCCCTAGGGAACTTAGATTGTGGGGACCATAGTAGAACAGGATATCAATGCCATATAGGCATTGGATTGGGAGTGGAGGGGAGGTTATGCTAATGCATGCATGACACTAGAGTATGATGCCTAGTGGATAGTACACAAACCTATTCCGCTTACAAATCCATAGCATCTAGTTCCAGTAGAGCATAGAGGGAGGGGCCCGAGAGGGCGGTGAGGAGACAGGGGGGAGGGGTGGAGGGAGAGGAAACAATGGTCGAGGAGGTAGACAAGGATGAGGGGATGATGGAGGAGATGGATGGGGAGGATGGGGAAGAGACCATCATAGCAAGAGGAGAGATTGAGGATGACAGGTGGTCAAATAGCTACCACCTATCAGAGAGGAGGAAGAGATGGAGGAGGATTAGTTAGAGGTGAGGGAAGTGGAAAAGGTGATAGGGAAACATCATGTAGAGGTACCCAAAAGAGAGGCAAGACAATGATAATAGATGCTATGGAGGTTGAGGTGGGAAGAGAGGGAGGATAGGAGGAGCCTAGGGAAGGAGGAGAGGAGGAGGTGGATATAGATGAGGCAGAGAGATTCCTCCATGAGAGGATTATTATGGGAGTTAAGGAGGTGGGGGAGGAGGCCCAAGCAGATGATGGGATTTTTGATCTGAGGATAACTGCACTACAAGCTCATGTGCAGTCATTAGAGGTAAAGCTGGGGTTAGTTACTATATAGAGAGATGACCTTAAGGTCAAGAGGGATGCTTTCCAGGTAGAGAAGGACCTAGCAGTTATTAGGAAGAAGCAGACTGACCAAAAAATGGTTGAATTTATAGTAGCATACGGTGGGTCCATTGTTGATGTTGCACATGAGTATGCCAGGGATAGTAGGGCCTATTAGTATTATAGGGATTTATATGAGAGATTGGTACCTCTAGAGAGGAGGAAGCCCACATTTTTTGAGATAGACAGTGGCTCAAAGGGTAGATTTCATAGATGGACACACAACAAGTGGACCTAGAGTAGATTCCATGGGAAGACATCAGATTCCAGATGGGCCACCCCATATGATAGGCCATCTTCTACTGTAGAGCACAGGGCTAAGGGTTTACTATGAAGGGAGGATATGGATGCCCTAGGAATAGGAGATTAGGTTAGTTTGGGATAGGGAACCTTTATTTATGTTGCTATATGGACACTAATATTTTTATTATCGAGCTTCTGAGCTACACTTTTATTGGAAAATTCTTGACCTTGTACCTGTGACACATTATTTTTTGAGTGATATATATGGGTATGATTTTGGCACCAGTTGATGATATGTATTTTGATGTGTTTATGTTTGTTATGATGGCATGCTATGAGATGGATATTCATGCTATGATTAAGATGTTTATTGATGCGTTCTATATGATCATGTGATGGTTTAGTATGATTCTATGATTATGCTTTTATGGCTATCTTGAATGTTTATGCTTTCTCTAACATGTATGGATGGAAAATGCAATATGGATGACATAATTTCAATAAATGGAATGTGATATGTTTATGGATGCATTGGTGTAATGCATATATGATGATGCATTTTTATTATGATATGTATGGATGATGATTTGATGCTATGAATGTAATGTAATATGTATATGTAATATAATGTTAATGTAATGACATGCAAAAGAAAATTAATGTAAAATGTAATGATTGAATGTGAATGAAAAATGAAAATGTGATATGTGATGTGATTTTCTCTATTATTATTACTGGGATGTAATGTGTATGGAATGCAATGTGATGTGAAATGCAATGTTTATGTGATGCAATGTAAATGGATTATATGATGTAAAATGTCATATGATATGGAATGCTATGCTATGTGATATAGGATATGATGCTATGATGGAATGTATAATGCAATAAAATACTTATATGATGATGCTAATATGGTGATAAAATGCTAATTCTATATGGATGGTCCCTATGTTTTTGTATTTTCTTATGCAAATACATGTGACCTTATATGATAAAAATGCCTTCGAGGATTCTTTCTAACATGATTATGTATGAAAGATGTTTTCTTGTACCATGAAACTCTTTCAATATGTAGACGGAATAAATGTTAGCTCAAAACAGATGGATGTTAGAGTGGGAGAGGGGAAAGGAGATGGAGATGGAAAGTTAGATGGAAAATGACAAGGTACCAAATTTCATGCTTTTATATTTATCATCATTTAGTGTAAAAAGTGTAACAAATGGAACACAAACACCATGGTATGATATAGACCAAGGTGTGCAAGGTGACCATTTGTGAGAGACAAGCAGTGAAAATCTACAAATTCAATAGACAAGGAATGCCCCTGGCTCACACTAAGGACCCAATTCTCCCATTCTTTTTTCCAATACAAACCACAAACAACAAAAAAAGGAAAGAGACCATGATCCATCATCACGCCTCTAAATCCCTTAATAGGATATCCTTTAGATAACTAGTAATGTGACCATAGACTTAGCAAAAGATAAGACAAGTTTAGATCAACAAAGTGCTTGCCAATAGAGATGGCATTTTCCAATGATACTAATAGGATTATTTAGGATGATTGATTTAGTTGACCAAGGTGACCAAATTGATTGATAGGCTGATAAGAATTGATTGATAAGTTGGACTTATTGTAGTGTCAAAAAAAGTGTGACCATTTGACATTTTTTGCACTCGTTTGAGTCCTCCTTGTGTATTTTGGCTTCATGTTTCCTTGATTTAGTGTTATAATGTGGATAACACATTCACATTAGGTCTTGGGCCCTTGTGAACTAATGGAATTTAATGGTGCCTTGAAATTTTTTTGTGAAGTGTTGTAACACACTTTCACACTTTTATAGCATTGTATCAATTAGTTAAGCATAATAAACATAATTTTATTTATAATTAATCTTTTCCTTTCCTTATTTGGAGTGTTGTAAAGTGTTGTAACACACTTTCACATTCCTCAATGCTTTTCATTAATAATTTTTCTTTCTTATTCTTTAACTGGCCTTATTTTGCATCCACAAGCCTCAATTATTGCATCTTTTCAAGGATAATCTCTACACTATTTAGTAACAATCATAATTCAGGTGTTCCTAGCTTGTGTGGCCCAGATTTAGTATCTACTACTCATTCACCACCTTGGGTGAATGAGTCCCCTCTAGGTCTTTTTGGCTCTGATGCAGGTTTCACACGCTTCTAGACACTTTTTATTTTTGGTAGCATATAGTATGTGTGATGAGAATAATTCACCACCTTGGGAAAATGAGTCTCATGTGACCAAAATTAAAATTAAAATTAAAATTATGGTGATATTTTATTCTTCTAGATCTAATGTCAGCTTGTAGTGTTGTAATTTCGGGAATTTTTGCATAATTAAGTATAAATACAAATTTTTTTCAATCATTTTCATCTTAAGCATTCAAGTATTCAACCCCTAGCATTCAATTAATTTCAAGAGAAAACTATGAAGTATTTTAGAGCATTATTCAAGTGTCAAATATCATGCCAAATATTGTGTTCTTCATATTTGTTATTGTGCTAACCATTGTGATGTATGGTTTGTGTTTCAAGCAAGATCAACATCACTAAAGCTAGAGTCAAGAACCACATTAATTGCATCCATTTCAAGCATAATTGCAATGCCTTATTTCTAGTGTTTAATGGGCCACAACATTGTTCTTTTGTTCAGTCATCATTCTCTTTTCACATTTCATTCTATTTCAAGGTTTAATTTCCAACAAGGGGTTTCACCAAGGAAAACCCTTATTCACTAACCCCCAAAAAATTTTCCCCTCTTCTTGTGTGTGATTTTTAGAGCTAGATTGCATATTTTCCAAGAAGAAAAGGTGGAGAAAAGTTGTAAATTCCCTAAAAGTTTTCAAAGTTGTCATCAAGCCTTGGAGAAGCTTGGAGAAGAACTATAAGTGGTATTTTGCAGTTTTGGATCCAGAAACTACTCAAAAATAGCACAGCAGATTGAGATGCATAGAATCCACTTCATAATTTCTAGAAAAGTAGAAATGGAATGATTCACCAATATTGGAAAATTAGTCCCACTATATAGGCCTGATCAAAAATTTTACAAATTTGGATACCCTTTTGGCTGAAACTTGTTCTGGTGCATTTTCTTGGAAACTGGACTGATTCACCAATCCTGGCGTATGAGTCCCATTCAACTTCAATAGTATATTTTTCAGTGATCAAGACCTCCATTCTACCTTCTTCAGTCTTCCAGGTGCACACTTCTAGTCTCTTAGATTTTTACTACATTTTATTCATCTTTCTAGGTCATTTAGCATTTGTTTTCATATCACACTATGTTTTGCAACTCATAATCTTTTCCAAGTTTACATTTGGTGGTGAACCCCTCATTAAACATCATTCAATCCCTAGAATAGTCCCTTAGCAAGATTTCAATCTCCTTTGCATTGAAATCTCAAGGGTTTGTTCTTGAATGAAAGGTTGGAAATGGTCTCTCCTTTTAGGTCCAAAACCCTAGAAGCAAAAGAAAGAGAGTGCCCCATTTTAACCATTTCATTTTGTTGAACCTACATATAGAGGATTATAATTCTTATTTGGAGTGCATTTACATCCTATATTTAGCTTTCATTAACATTGCATTAGGTTTTGGATTTCTTAATTTGCATTGTATAGTTTCAAAATTTGGATTTGTGAAAAGCTCATTTAACTTGCATTACTGCATTTAATTTCATTGAAAATTAGTAAAATTCTTTATTTGCATCTCATATTTGTATCAGAAAACATTAAAAGAATAAAATTCAATTCAAAAATTATGAAAATTTTCAAAAAAATTAGCACCTGGATTCATTCGCCACCTTGGGAAAATCAGTCCCATTGCATATTTTTCACTGCATTTTCTAGCATTTACAATTTATTTTTTGAGTTTCTATTTTTTGTTTCTACATTTCAATTTTACTTTCTAGGACTTCAATTATAAGAATTCATTCATATTAGTTTGTATTTCATTTTCATTCACCCTACATTTAGTAGCCTTTGCATGAGTGTTTTGTTTCCTATTGCTAATACATTAGTGAAAATAAGTTTCAGACTCATCTCATCCTACGATATCACAATCATTGTGGATCTTGGGTTATCTAGAGCTTCCACTCCTAGTATTGACACTAGTACACTAAGCGTGGATAACACCCTTAGTAACTCCTTACCTTTAGATAACATGCAAGTTGAAGCAAAGAGTGATAACATCCCACAAGAAAACATAATTCACATTCATGAGGATCTAGTAAAATTATAACATTAAATAATCCTTGAAAACATTTCAACTATTACAATTCCTACAATAGAGAACATTCACAATATAATTGAAAGGGACGATGGTCTTGACCTCATGAAAAAATTAGTTAAAATATTTGGAAAGCATCTTTCCTCAACCACTAGATGTCCTTTACCCACAAAAAATGTTTCAAGCCAAGGAGGAACTCAAATTCCTCCTCCCACAAAAATATCCTCAATCCCTACCTATACCACTCCCCAAGTCACAACAACAATGCAAAAAGTTAGTAATGTGATTCCTTCCCTAGGTATTCCTACTAGCATCCCTAGTTCCTATGTGGCATCACGTGTTATATCTCCTACATTACCACCTATCAACATTCCATTCACTTTTCCTATGATCACACACTCCATCACCACTTTCACTTCCATCTCATAACACAAGCACCCTCTCATAACACAATTTTTTCAAACTATTTCATCCCTTCAAAAGAAAATTTTCACCATCAACCAAAATCAAAATGGCCCACCCACATATTATGTAAAAAGCAGTCCATTTTCCTTGGAGATATTGTGAACACTGATGCCACAAGGTGTAGAGGTGCCTATATTTGAGAAATATGGAGGGAATGGAGATCCTTCTAACCATGTCAAAGCCTACATTTCCTTATGTAGTGACTTTTTCCTTGATGATAAACTGTTGGAAAAACCTTTTTCAAGGCCCTTGAAAGACACTTGGAATGGTTCTCTTCTTTATCAAACAACTCAATTCATTCATTCAATGAACTCGTTGAAGCATTTTTAAACCATTTCCAAGTGAATATGACCCCCAAGATGACCTTGGCTGATTTGATGAGATGCAAGAAAAAGGAGGATGAAAAGATAATTGATTTTATCTCACGCTATCAATCGCTTTATTCCCAAATTGATGTCAAGGTCCCTAACCCACATCTCCAAAATATGTTTATAGAAAACCTACAAACTAATATTCAAGAGAATTTGACCATGATGAAATTCCCATCCTTCATGCACCTATCAACTTCCCTTTGTGATTATCAAAATTTGGTTAGTAGTCGAGATATAAATTCCACCTCTAACTTAATTGAGAGATCTGAACCTAGGAAACAAAACAATTCCCAACCTTTTAGAAAACAAAATAAAGGGTTCCTTCAATTGAACTTCCCTCAATAACCAACTCAAAATGTCAACAACCAAGTAGTTGTTTCTAAAGCCACAGTTCCCTTTAGTTATGGAAATCTAAAAAGACAATTGACTCCCTTACCTGATACCCTTCATAACACTTGTAATGTCCCAACTTCTAGAGAAACAAATGATTACCTTACCACTCATCAAAACATTTAACCCTAATAATCCTTTACACCCAAGCTTTAAATAAAATACTTATTTCCACTATCATTGACAAAATGGACATGATACATAAAATTACAAGCGTCTTAAACATCTTGTGGAAGACCTCCTTGATTCTAGTCGTCTACCCATTAGAGGTGTTAGTGATCAAGGAAATAAATTTGTTGCCCCTCCAAACAAAAACATGAAAATTTTCACCAACCCAATGCCCAAACATAATATTTCATTTGTCAAATCTGGTGAAACTATAAAGAATGATGTGATTAATGTTGATATAGATAATGAAAAAAATGATTCCTTTCTAAATAATGCTATCAATGAAAATCCTATGGATGGAATGATAGACGGTGATAGATGTCATCCCTCGTAAGGGCTAACCCAAGAGTCATCTTGACATCATTTTCTCCTCTAAGGATATATTTAAACATTTACCTGATGGTCCTCTCTACATAGTTGGTCATATCTATGACAAACCCACTAATGGGATACTAATAGATCCTGCCTATGGAGAGAATACGATCACTAGGGAATTTATTCTTTTACATGAACTCTATCAAGATGAATATGATAGACCAAAAGCATGGATCTAGACACACAATGGTTTTACGTGCCCTACAATTGGATCGATCATCCTACCATTGCACATAGGACCAAAAACATTAGATGCCACATTGTCCACATCCCGTAGTCAGACCAATTCCATGTGAAGCTAGGCCACCCATGGCTTGGTTCCATGAAATATGTCCCTTCACTTGTGCATAAATGCTTAAAGTTTCCCTTTGATAATGAAATATTCACTGTTCACCATAGCAGCTTTAACCCCTTGTCATCTAAAGGAAAATTTTCCCTACATGCATTTTTTCCTAAGCCCATGGAACCTATAAAGCCAAGAGAAGACTTTTTTTTCTTGTCTTATCAAAAGTTCAAGGAAAAGAAGATAGTAGAACTATCTCTCTAAAACATATCCCCATCCACCTCCAAAACTCTCATCCTATAAAAAACCATGCTTCAACCTAAACAAGAACCAAACAACCAAGACCAACCAAAAAAAGAAACTTCACCTACATCCTCCAAAAGACCAAGAGACAATGAAAACAACCCCATCACACCTCCTAGAATAAAAAATGTTACAAAGCCAAATAGAAATTGGATGACCAACACCCTATGGCTCATTTTTTTCCTCCCATTAGGGAGGAAAATTAACCTATAGTTGATCAACCCCCTCCTACAAAAACACAACTTGAAAACAAAACCAAAAGAAACAAAGGTGCTAGAGAGCATAGGCAAAGACATCGTTCCTATGCTCGTAGATTACATGAAGAACTACATAAAGAAAATAAAGATCTGAACTTCACTAAAGAAATGCATGATGACCCCCCTCCCCAACCAAAAAAAACTGACCCAATACAAAAACCACAATAAGAGTTGAAATCTTCAATGGACATTCTCATTTGACCTTCTATTGTGGTTAACCTAGATGATGATGATGAGATCACTAAAATTGACAAAGAGGTGCATAATAAATTGAACAAATTATTTTCCTCTTCCATGAGCTTAAAAAATAAATCCCCTATAAAGAGTGTTGAACCTAGTGCTTCTCCAAGTTCAACACTTTCCCTTGTCCCTTTGGCTAGTTTCCCGCATTCGGTATACATAGAACATGATTGGAAACTAGATGACTTGCTCATAGGTTGACTTGCATTTTCCTTACTATTCTTTTGTATTTTCTTTCTCTTTTTCTTTTGTGTGACTGAATGTGTGTAATGTGATCCCCCATGATGTTTTTTTTTATGTTATCTCTCTTTGTATCATTCCTCTATTTTTACCTTAATTCTTCTCTATGTTGTGCATTGATTTTGTTTTTAACCTTTATATTTTTCTTTTATTTTCCTTTTAGGGATGATGTAAGGCATCAAGACATTCATGTCTCCTTCATGTTGACCCAAAGGGAATCCTTTTTCTTTTCCATTTCATTTAATATTTATCCTTTTCTTGTGTTTTCCTTTTGGGAATGACACAAGGCATCAAGACATTCATGCCTCCTTCATGCTGACCCAAAAACTTTTCCTTTTTATTTCGCCTTTTTCCTTTTTCATTTGTCTTGTTTTTTCCTTTTGGGGATAACACAATAAATCAAGACACCCTATGTCTTTTCCATGTTGACCCAAAAGGTTTTTCTTTGTTTTCACTATCTTTGTGTCATTCTTATAATTCTATGTGTATTTTGGGGATGATGATAGTTCTAAACTCTCTAAAAATCATTGCAACAAAGAACATACTAACCCCAAATCCATATATTCCTTATGTGTTTGGTGTTTTAATTTTGGGGGCAATTTCTTTCTTTTCTTTTTCTCTTGCATGATGCACCTTTACTCATAAACATATGACTTAGCATAGGGATTTCCAAGTTGGCTCACATGTCTTCTTTCTTTTTTGCATTTTTCATTTTCTAATTTAAAGTAATTTCCTTTTCTTGGTTCTTAGTGTAGCCTTCTTACTTCATGCAATGTATTTGTCTTTGTGGATGAAATTGTGTGTGATGTTCTTCAGAGCATGATCTCTCTTAGCATAATACATTCCTCTTATTTGTCAGCTTTGTGGGATGACATTGTGTGTGATATCCTTCAGAGCATGATATCTCTTAGCACACACATTCCTCTTTAGTTTCTTGATGTGATGCACTTCATCCCCTAAGTTGTGAATTTTATATTCTTTTGATTGGTCCTCTCTGAGACATTAGGCACAATGTTCCCTAAGTTAAAAACCTTGCATGAACTAAGAAAGAATCCTTTGAAAATTTCTTAGTTTTACATTTTGCATTTGTTTTTATATGGAAACCTTGCATAATACATCTTGCATGCCTATGGAGCCATCCTATTTGTTCATGAGCTCAAAGCATACAATTTTTTTTCTTGTCTCATGAAGCCTGAAAATCATTTTTGTGTGTGGGCACCTTATTAAATTCTATCAAAAGGTATAACTTTGGTATGGTTGAGCGGGAAGCCCAATCAGAGGCATGAATTTCCCTAGCCACTTGCATGTGTGTGAGTGCATACCAGCCATGAGTATGTTTCTCACCTTTTAGGGCTTCTCACCTAGTGGACAACCAAGAGTTCTTTTTTCAGAGTGAGTATGTGCCTTTAAAAACAACCTAGACTGATCCACATTAGATGGACAATAGTCAAATCTTGATCCCATCTCTTCTTTCTTTTCTTTTCATCTTTGGGAGGTATGATTGGCCTTTTTCACTGTTCTTCTTATATCATTTTCATGTTCCCTAGCTCATGTTGGTTTCCATGGATCTTGATCCTAGGGGCTTCTGATCACCCTCTTGATCATTTTCGTCCCATCTTGTTGGCATTAGTTCATGGGAACCCCTCTTACTGTGTGTTGGTCTACTTTAGTGTTAGTTTGAAGTAGGGTCATCCTCTCACTAAAGTGGGGGCTAAATGTAGTGTTGAAAAAGGGTCCCTTTGACATTTTTCACTCATTTGGCTCCCTCCCCTGTGGATTTTGGATTAAGTTTTCCCTTGACTTAGTGTTGTAATGTGGATAACATATTCATATTAGTTTTGGGGCCCTCATAAACTAATGGAATTTAATGGTTCCTTGTGAAAGTGTTGTGAACTGTTGTAACACACTTTCACACTTTTTTAGGGTTTTATCAACTAGCTAAGCATAATAAACATAATTTTAATTATAATTAATCTTAGCCTTTCCTTATTTGGAGTGTTGTAAAGTGTTGTAACACACTTTCACATTCCTCTAGGCTTTTCATTAATAATTTGGATTTATTATACTTTAATTGGCCCTATTTTGCATTCACAAACCTCATTTATTGCATATTTTTGAGGATAATTCCAATACCAATCAGTAACCAATCATAATTTCAGGTGTTCCTAGTTTGCATAGCCCAAATTTAGTGTCTAGGACTCATTCGCCACCTTGGGAAAATGAGTCCCACCTAGGTCTTTTTGTCCCCAATGTAGGTTTCACACTTCTAGACACTTTTGATTTTTGGTCCCATAAATTATGTGTGATGGGACTCATTCACCACCTTGTGTGAATGAGTTCCATGTGACCAAAATTCAAATTTAAATCAAAATTCTAGTGATATTTTATTCTTCTAGATCTAATGTCAACTTGTATTGTTGTAATTTCTATAATTCTTTCATAATTAATAATAAGTACAAGGTTCTTTCACTAATTTTCATCCTAAGAATTCAAGTATTCCACACCTAGCATTCACAAGAGCATTCAATTCATTTCAAGAGAAGACTATCAAACATTTTAGAGCATTCTTCAAGTGTCAATCATCATGTCAAAGATTGAATTCTTCATGTTTGTTATTATACTAACCATTGTGATGTAGGGTTTGTGTTTCAAGAAAGATCAACATCATTCAAGCTATAGTCAAGATCCACATCCATTGCAACCATTTCAAGCATAATTATAGAGCCTTATTGGTAGGGTTTGGTGAGTTGCAACATTTTTCTTTTGTCTATTCATCATTCTATTTCAAGGTTTGATTACCAACAAGGGGTTTGACCAAGGAAAACACCTATTCACTAACACCCACAACATTTTTTCCTCTTGTGTGTGATTTGTAAAGTTAGGTTACAAATTTTCCAAGAAGCAAAGGTGGAGAAAAGTTGTCAAGTCCCTAAAAGTTGTCATCAATCCTTGGAGAAGCTTGGAGAAGACCTACAAGTAGTATTTTTCAGTTTCAGATCTGAAAACTAGTCAAAAAGAGGAAAGCAGACCAAGAGGCACAAAATCTACTTCAGAATTTCTAGAGAAGTAGAAGTGGATTGATTCACCACTATTGGTGAATGAGTCCCACTATACAAGCCTGATCAAGATTTTTATTGATTTGGATACCCTTTTGGTTGAAACCTATTCTAGTGTATTTTCCCAGAAATTGGATTGATTTGCCCCTGGAGCCTAGCGTATAAGTCACAGTCAACTTCAATAGAATATTTTTTAGTGATATAGATCTCCATTCTTCCTTCTTCAGTCTTCCAGCTGCACACTTCTAGTCTCTTAGCTTTTTACTACATTTTATTCATCTTTCTAGGTCATTTAGCATTTGTTTGCATATCACACTATTTTTTCCAACTCATAATCTTTTCCAAGTTTACACTTGGTGGTGAACCCCTCATTATACATCATTCAATCCCTAGAATAGTTTGTGTACAAGATTTAAATATCCTTTGCATTGAAATATCAAGGGTTTGTTCTTGAATGAAAGGTTGGAAATGGTCTCTCCTTTTAGGTTTAAAACCCTAGAAGTGAAAGAAAGAGAGCACCCCATTTTTTCCATTTCACTTATATTGACCATTTGATTTGGTTGGTTGAGCCTAATTTTAGGAAGGACACATTTTGATTAAGGAAAGATTAATTGACCAAGATGAAAGGATTGATTGATTGTTTTAAAAAGATTGATTGATATGACTAAGGTATGTGACAATACCTAATTTTAGGAAAGACATCATATTTAAGGCAAGGAGCACATCTGATAAACTTGACCAAGTGACAAGTGTTGACAAGGAACCTAACTACAAGAAAGACATATCCTACTTAAGGTGAATGACGAGATTGACAAAGTATAATACCAGGAAGGACACATCTTGTTAAAGACAAAGATAAGGATCGAATGTGACAAGTGACATAATGTCCCATCCTAATAATAGACTAAAACCCTAAAGGACTGACCTAGGTAGCCTTGGGGCTCATTGATTTATGACCTTCCTGTTTATATAACAGAGACTCCCATAGTTTGACACAACTTGGCTTTTCCTTATTCGACAAAAGATGGAGTCATGATTTTATTTAGACAGACCTAAGAGGACTTACCTAATGTCTCAAGGGCTCATTTAAGAATAACCTTACCTACATAGAAAATGCACAGAGACAACGTAGTTTGAACCACTAACACAAATTGACTTAAAGACTCAAACTTAGACTTTGTTTTTGGAGGTTTTTATTTTATGATTTTTTTTTTGAATTTTGATGGTTTTATGATATTTTTATGGATTTTGATGTTATATAATTTTTGGATTCTTGATGGTTTTCTATTTTTTTAATTTTGATGTTTTATGTTTCCTTGTTTTGGATTTTGATGGTTTTCTATTTTTTATTTTATTTTGACGTTTTATGATTTTTTTGGATTTTGATATTTTTCTAAATTTTTTGGAATTTGACATTTTATTATTTTTTTGGATTTTTATTTTTTTCAAAGGTTGATACCATGTATTATTTCCCATGAAGATGTGAGTCAAGGAATTTCCCTTAATCAGGTATAGGATGACTATATTATTCACAAGGGAAAGTGATGAATGCAAAGGATGATCATGAAAGCAAAGGATGCCAAATGTTAGTGGTTCTTAGGCCATGGAAAGAATGATGCAACTTTATTATGAGGGAGTGACATGCATGAATGGGTAAAAGGAACAAATATGTGACAATAGGTGGAGGAGCATAGACTGACTACACATGGCACCTATTTGCCAAGTTTTCACCATGGTATTTATCCAAAGTGCCACCAAAGTGGTTTTCACTTTTGGATGAATTATTTATCTTTACTATTTTTTTGATTTTTTTTTTGTCATCAAGAAACGTGTTTGCTAGGTTTTCTTTAGGATGACCACTTTTTTTATTTTCTTGATTTTTTTGTATTTTTGAGTTTTTAAGGGGATACTTTAAGAATCTAGTGTAGTATTTATAAAGATGCATGTTATATATAGACTCCAACAATAATTCTCCATTAGGAGTAGAAAGATAATAAGCACTAGATCCATATTATGTTGTGACAATGAAAGGGCCCAACCAATTAGGTTTAAACTTTATGGGATTCTCTCATTATGCTTGATTCTTCAGATTTTATTTCAAGACTAGGTCACCAATGTCAAAGCCTGTAGGCTAGAATTTCTTATTGTAAATGTGTCTAGGCATTTTGTCTCTTTTCATCTAGAATTCTATCTCATGTAGATGCAATACACGATATTCTTGTTGATCAATCAAGCCTTGCATGGAGACTTGTAAGGATGTTAACTCGACCTCTATAGGAAGTATTGCTTTAGATCCTATAGGGGTGTAGATATTGGTGTGATAGGCCCATAAAGTAGGATTAAGTTATAGTTGATTGTCTTGACTAGTGTCATTAACAGTCTTCTTTAAGAGTTTTAGGGTTGTCTTATTAGATGCCTCATCTTGATCATTACCTTGGGGGTAATATGGAGTAGCAAAATGGTGTTGGATATGATTTTTTTCACAAATCTCGCAAACATCTTGATTCTTAAAGGGGTGACCATTATCTATAATGATGGATGTGGGATACCATAGTGGTAAATGATGTAATTTAGGATGAACTTTGCTATTTTCTTTCCAATAATGTAGGCTAGTGGGATGGCTTCAATCCATCTTGCAAAGTATTCAATAATGACAAGAATGAAATTATGTCTATTAGAAGAGGTGGGATGGATCTTTCCTATGAGTTTGAGTCCCCATTGAGAGAATGGCCATGGAAAAGTAAGTGGTTTTAGTTCCTGATTTGGTGCATGTATAAGATATCCATGAATCTAACACTAGTGATAGGTATCATGTTCCATTATAGGCCAATAATACCCCATTCTCATGAGATTTTTAGTTAAGGTTGGACAATCAAAGTGTGCTCCACATATATCATGGTGTAACTCATGCAAGGTTGTTTGTGATTCATTTGAGTTGAGAGATCAGAGAAGGGTACTATCTAGACTATGACGGTAAAGGGTATCTCTAATGATGGAATATTTGGATGCTTGTTAGATAAAGGCTTTGCATTGGTTGAGGGACAAGTCAAGAGGGATAAGCTGGTCATACAAGTAATTGGATATGTCTTTGTACCAAGGAGATTCAAGACCAACAAGTTCACACACAAGTTTGGTTTTAGGGACATCAAACAGAAGGATCAACAATTGTTTTACCAAGAACTCATATTGTGAAGCACTATTAGGAATTTCCAAGAGAGATCCAATTGTAGCCATTGTGTCAATTACTTTGTTCTAGATTCTCAATATCTATGCAAATGTAATATTGTGAAAGTACAGTTTGAAATTATCTACCATGCACTTATAGGGTGTCAATTCCTCATATTTGGTGTCATAATCACCATCAAATTGCTTAATAACTAACTAAGAATCACCATAGATTTGAAGATCCTTGATTTTCCATTTTATCACCATTTGTAATCCTATCAATAATGCTTCATACTCAACCATGTTGTTTGTGCATGGAAATTCTATTCAAAAAGACTCGAGAATGGAGTCTCCTTGAGGTGTGATCAACAGAATGCTAGATCTTGAACCATGACTTGTGTAGAATCCATCAAAGTATAGTTTCCATGATGTCAATGTATCTATTACAAAG
This sequence comes from Sequoia sempervirens, assembly GCA_007258455.2. NCBI lineage: Eukaryota > Viridiplantae > Streptophyta > Pinopsida > Cupressales > Cupressaceae > Sequoia > Sequoia sempervirens. The sequence goes on along the minus strand of VDFB02090098.1, from coordinate 49,479 downwards.
ATTAATTCATCTAGGAGATCAGATATCAAAGGATGATTTTCTTTTATTGGTGTGTCTCCAAGTTGGTTAGCTATCACTTGTCCCTTTATTTCTTTTTGGTCAATGTAGTCAATGTCATACTCACTTAGGATCATAACCCACTTAGCTAGTCTTCTTGCCAAGGCTACTTTGCTAAGAAGGTATTTCAGAGGATCAATTTTTCCAATCAGTTTTGTTTTGTGATTCAATAAGTTGTTTCTTAATTTATTTGTTGTAAATACCACTACTAGACATGCTCGTCCAATAGGGCTATAGTTCAACGCATATCCAACTAAGGTGTGACTGATGTAATTTATTGCTTATTCTTTGTCATCATTATCATTTTATGCTAACAATGTCCCCAACGCTGACGTGGTTGCTGTCACATATAGTATCAAATGTCTTCCATCGATAGGAGGCATGATAAGATGATAATGCCCACTCATATAGGTGTAGATATCGGTGTGATAGAACCATAAAGTAAGATTAAGTTGTAGGTGACAGTCTTGATTAGTGTCATTAACAGTCTTCTTTAAGAGTTTTAGGATTTTCTTATTAGATGCCTCATCTTGACCATTACCTTGGGGGTAATATAGAGTAGAAAAATGGTATTGGATATGAATTTTTTCACAAATCTCATGAAAATTTTGATTCTTAAAGGGGTGACCATTATCTATAATGATGGACTACAGGATACCATAGCGGTAAATGATGTAATTTAGGATGAACTTGGCTATCTTCTTTCCAGTAATGTAGGTTTGTGGGATGGTTTCAATCCATCTTGCAAAGTATTCAATAGCAAAAAGAATGAAATTATGCCTATTAGAAGAGGTGGGATGGATCTTTCCTATGAGTTCAAGTCCCCATTAAGAGAATGGCCATGGAAAAGTAAGTGGTTGTAGTTCTTGAGCTGGTGCATGTATAAGATCTCCATGAATCTAACACTGGTGATATTTCTTCACAAAGTGATAGGCATCACATTCCATTATAGGCCAATAATACCCCATTCTCATGATATTTTTAGCTAAGGTTGGACTAGCAAAGTGTGCTCCAGATATATCATGGTGTAACTCTTGTAAGGTTTTTTTTGCTTCATTTGATTTGAGATATCGAAGAAGGGTACTATTTAGACTACGATGGTAAAGGGTATCTCTGATGATAGCATATTTGGATGTTTGTTAGATAAAGGATTTTCATTGGTTGAGAGACAAGCCAAGAGGGATAATATGGTCGTACAAGTAACTATATATTTCTTTGTATGAAGGAGATTCAAGACCAAAAATTTCACACACAAGTTTGGTTTTAGGGACATAAAACACAAGGATCAACAATTGTTTTACCAAGAACTCATATTGTGAAGCATTGTTTGGAATTTCCAAGAGAAATCCAATTGTAGCCATTATGTCAACTACTTTGTTCTAGATTCTTAGTATATGTGCAAATGTAATATTGTGAAAGTACAGTCTGAAACTGTCTACCATGCACTTTTATGGTGTCAATTCCTCATCTTTGGTGTCATAATCATCATTCAATCACTTAATCACTAATTGAGAATCACTATAGACTTGAAGATCCTTCATTTTTCATTTTATTGCCATTTGTAATCCTATCAATAATGCTTCATACTAAACTGTGTTGTTTGTACATGGAAATGCTATTAAAAAAGACTCAAGAATGGAGTCTCCTTGAGGTGTGACCAACAAAATTCCGGATCCTGAACCATGATTTGGGTAGAATCCATCGAAGTATAGTTTCCATGATGTCAATGTCTCTATTACAAAGATTAATTCATCTAGGAAATGAGATATCAAATGAAGATCTTCTTTTATTGGCATTTCTGCAAGTTGTTCAACTATCACTTGTCCCTTTAATTCTTTTTGATCAATTTAGTCAATGTCATACTCACTTAGGATCATAACCCACTTAGCTAGTCTTCCTGCCAAGGCTACTTTGCTGAGAAGGTATTTTAGAGGATCAATTTTTCCAATCACTTTTTTTTTGTGATTCAACATGTTGTGTCTTAATTTCTTTGCTTAAAATACCACTACTAGACATGCTCATTCAATAGGGCTATAGTTCAACTCATATTCAACTAAGGTGCGACTGATGTAATATATTGCTCATTCTTTGCCATCATTATCATTTTATGCTAACAATGCCCCCAACACTGTTGTGGTTGTTGTCACATTTAGTATCAAATGTCTTCCACTGATAGGAGGCATGAGAACTAGTGGCGCCAATAGGTAATGTCTAATCTGACCAAATGCTTCTTGTCATTTCTATATCCAATTGAAGGGAATTTATTTTCGTAACAAGTGTTGAAATGGATGGTTCTTGTCTACTAGTTGAGCAATGAACCTACAGATTGATTGTAGTCATCCTTGTAATTTTCTCAACTCATTGATATTGGTTGGTGGTGGCATGTCTAAGATAGATTTTACTTTGATAGGATTAACTTATATTCCCTTACTAGAGACAATATATCCTAGGAGTTTTCCTAATTAGACCCTGAAGACACATTTCTTTGGATTAAGCCTAAGCTAATATTTTTTAAGTCATGTGAAGATCTTGTCCAACATTGCTAAGTGTCCACTTCTTTCTAGAGAATTAGAGAGAAGGTCATCAACATATTCTTCCATGAATACATGCATTCTATCATGAAAAATACTTGTCGTGGCTCTCTGATAGGTAGCTCTGGTATTTGTAAGCCCAAATGGAATAAAATTCCAACAAAAGGTTCCCAAAGCACATGTGAATGTTGTCTTTGGTTGATCTTCAGTGGAAATTATTATCTAATTATAACCAAATAATTCATCCATAAGTGATAGCATTTGATACCCAAAAGTAAGATCTACTATGATGTCAATGTTTAGTAAAGGAAAATCATCTTTGGGACAAGCTTTGTTGAGATCTATGAAATTTGTACACACTCTAATTTGGCCATTTGGTTTTGTGATAGGAATAAGGTTTGATATCCAATCTACATAATCAATCACGCGAATGAATCAAACATCCAAGAGTTTATTTAGTTCCACCTTGACAAGGAGTGCAATTTGGGGGTGCATTTTTCTTAACTTTTGTTTATATGGCTTAGTATTTGGAAAGAGTGGCAAGTGATGTAGAATGAGCTCAAGGATCTAGGAATATCTCCATATGACCATGTGAAATTGACTTTTCCTTCTAAAAATAATGTATAAACTCAAGCTTTTCCTTGATGGTCAAAGATGTTGCCAACTGTATGATTGTAGAATAGTCTTGTGTGCTGATATTTACTTCTTTTGTTCCTTCTATAAGCAATGGTAATATCTCTTGGACTATAGGGAGATATTCCAATCCTCCATCCTTGGGAACCTTAGAGAGTTTTTTACCTTTGGATACATCCTTTATTTTTACTTTTTCATTATTAGCAGGCACCTTTCAATTTTCACTTGAAGAAATATTGTTTTTATTTTTGCTAAAATTTTCATTGTCACTTTTGCGACTAGAGGACATGACTACCTCATGAAAGTATGTTGCATAATTGAGTTCTATAGTGAAGCCATCCTTATGATCCCCACTCAGTATTCCCTCATGAAGTCCTAAGAACTCTTTGATGGATTTTTCATTCTTGAAAGTATCCAATCTTGGTGGTTCTTATTGATCCCAATCTATGAGTTGAGGGTAGACAAGGGGTAAGCCATCATCGGTATTGTCAAGAGTGATTGTGTAGGTAGATAAGGTAAAGATGGAAGTAGAGTCATTAGGTTCCCAAGAGGTAGAATCAATGGTTTCCCAAAAGTGTTTGATCCACTCTTCTCTATTCAAAGGGATATTTGGATGGGGACTTGGCAAGCTTGGCAGGGGATTAATTGTAAGCATTTGATCAAATTATCTTTCAAGGGAAGGCTCATAAAATGTCCCCAAAAATTTATTAATGTCCATGAAAGTAGTGGAGGAGAAGGATTCCCATTCATATTCATTAGAATCATCTTCATAGTAGTAATATTCCTTAGACGTCTCGATCTCATTTGAAGCATTAGCAACCACACTTGAAGGTAACCCGATACCCTTGCTAGTCACTTTTACTAGTAAAATTCCTAATCCATGATTCTTTAGTACTTTGGGAGGATATAATGGTTCCAAAATCCCTTGTTTATTTATGCCAAGGTTGTTGTGTCCATTGTATCCATATTGCTTCATTAGTTGGAACCCTTTTGAGTACTATTCAATTGGTAATTTCCTAGTTTTAGTTTCCTCCTCTTCTCTATAACCATGTGAGAATATGGTCATATAAATATTATTTGGAAAGTTCCCCCAATTTAGAGAAGGTGGTAGGGGGATTATGGATAATAACTATGGGCTGCACCAGATGCGGTTTACCATATGACTTCAGTGATGTAGGAAATTTTCCAATGAAAAAGAGACTCTTCATGTTGTACTCTCTGCATCTTTTGTCTTGGATCTAGATGTTTGGTGTGGAAGGTGTGGTGAATTGAGTGGATTATTTGACAAGGTTGGATGGGCCAATGTAGTGATATGGAGTGGTGGATGAAGTGGAGGCCTCTTGATTGATGGGAACTTAATGTTCAATAGTTCCTTTTAAGTTTGAAAAATTTACTAAAAAGGATCAGGGTCCCTTGGAATAGTGATTTTAGTGCCATTGTGTGGAAACTTGAGGCATTGATGGTAGGTGGATGGGATAGCCCTCATGGAATGAATCCATAGGTGGCTAAGGATAAGGTTGTAATGCAAATCCAGATTCAAGACATAAAATACTGTGTTTTGTATTGCTAGACCAACTCTCACATGAAGTGAAATTATACCTTCAGAAGAACACTCAACATCATCATAAGCTTTGGACAAAATTTTCTTGGTTTGGTCTATACAATTCCTAGAGTATCCTAATGCTTTTACCAATTTTAGTGAGAAAATGTTCAAACCTGCTTAGCTATCTACTAGGACTTGTCTGATCTTATGTTTATTAACACACACTTCAAGGTGTATGGGGTCTTTATGATCATATTTTGGTGTGGAAAAGTCTTGTTCACATAAGGTGAAATGGTACGACATAGCTAGGTATCCAACCATGGCCTATAATTTGTTGACATCTAGGTTGGTGGGTATAGAGGCTTCTAACAATTCTTTGTCAAGGATGGCTTTGTGTTGTGGGGATATGTGAAGGAGCTCCAAGATGAATATTTGTACCGGAGTTTTCCCTAGTTGTTCTGGGAGGTTATATTGACTTTCCGATTGGGGATTTGTAGAAGGACCTAGAATAGTTATCATGGTTCTGTGGGTGGAAACAACATAATATGATCTTGGCTTGTTTATCATGATAGTGGAAATGTGATCATCAAAGGGTCTCACATTAAGGATGATAGTGTTGTAATTGTGTTTGATGGTGACATAGTTGGCATTAGTATTGTTCCCTACACTAGAGGCTTTTCCTTTATCATGGTATTGCAAGGGACTCTTGAATATGGTATGATCAACATTCTTCTTGGCTTGTGAATTATCAACTAAAATGGTTCCATCTTCAATAAGGTCTTGAATGATATTCTTGATTGTGGATATGTGCAGGATCATGATGGGCCAAAAAGTAGCGATATGATGGATATTTGTAGGGTATGTGGCTGACAACTTTATTTTTACCCCAAATTGATGAAACAAAAAGGGTTTTAAAGGAGATTCTTAGCTTTCCACTAATATAAATTATGATTTACTTTCAATTTAATAAATAATTATTATTCATTTTCTATTTGAATTACAACTAAAGTCATGATTGATAGGCTAATTGAAAAACATCTATATCTTTCAAACAGTGTCACATTTTTAAAATTCAAAATATGCACCAAATTTTATGCTTCGCATACTATAGGATTTAAAAAAAAATTCTCATGAATTTTTTATCAAGTTAAGGTTGTCAGACATACGAGTTTTTATATTTTTTAAAAGTCTTAATAAAAAATCATAATTAGTTATTTACTTGGAAAAAAATTACAAAAAAATATACATCACATCTTGACATGAGTCCTCTACTTATATCTAAAATATTATAAAAAAATATTATCATTTTATTTTGGTTAGGGTGGTTAGACAGACACCTACTTCTTATTTTTCCCTAAAATTTAGGTACTATTGCATTGAAATTTTTTTCACCAAATAGATTTTATTTTTTAAAAATAAACCTATTAGTTTAGAAACTAAATTCAATTTTCTATAGATTCTACTCTTACATATTTTTGAAATAATATAGATAACTTAATCAAATTTTTACATCAAGTTGCCTAACTCTGATTTTTCTAAATTTTTTGCCACTTAAGGGCCTGTTTTTTTCCATGATGATCCTACACATACTCGTGTCCAACATCTAGTTGTTTTGTGTCCTTTCCCATGGTGGTATTCATAGTATTTTTCTTCTTTCCACCACTCAAGTTTGATCAATTAAGGTTCGTAGTTTTTTTATTCCTGGTAGTGTGATGACATTAGATTGAAAAATCCATTTGAGGATTGATTTGATGGGTTCACCCAAGGGGGTGTATGTTCTTTTGACGCAAGGGGACCTCTCCATTGTTGATTGTTTTGGATTGCAATTAGCATTTGGTTTTGGCGTTGTGTTTGGGTGTTTGGTGTATTGGAGGTATTTGATGTGGAGGAACCTTTAAGTTGAATGGTTGAACCCTTAGTTATCATTTTGGCATCAACAACTCTATCATTTGTGATAGTTTTTTTGGGACTAGTATTTTCTCTTGTCATTGTTGGGTTTTAGATTTTCTTTGTTTATCTTGACTAGTCCCTTTGCAATAAGACCTTTCTAAATAAGGGCACCTTTCTCAAGAATTTTTGCAAAGGTTGTGCAACATTGGATTCAAATTCAACTCATCAATTCTTCGTTTAGGTTTTCCACAAGCATGGTGACAAGTTGTCTTTCTAGAATGCGACAAGGGAACTTGCTAAAAAAACCTCACCATCTCTGGTAAAATGAGGTAGGTGATTCTCCTTCTTCTTGTTTGATTGTGATCAATGTTGCAATGGTGACATCATTTTTAATGTTGAAGAAAAAATTATTGATTAATTTGTCAGCTACTTCACCCCATGTACTAATGCCTAGAGGAAGGTGTGCAAACCAATCTAAGGCTAGCCCTGTGAGGCTTCACAGGAATAATATCATCAAATAGGTAGGGTCAAATGAAACTTCCATACATGATGCGTTGAATTCTCGAATGTGCTCTATTGGATCCCTTATCCCCTTATACTTAGGAAAATACGGTGTTGTGAAATAAGGGGGAAAGGGTGGAATGTGTAGCTTTTACGGTATGAGTAGGGTCATGATGGGCCAAAAATTGGCGATATGATGGGTATGTGTAGGGTATGTAGTTGATGAATTTTTTTTAACCCAAAATTGATGAAACGAAAAAAGGGTTTTTAAAGGAGATTCTCAGCTTTCCATCAATATAAATTATGCTTTAATTTGAATTTAATAAATAATTATTATTCATTTTCTATTTGAATTACGACTAAAGTCCTAATTGATAGGCTGATTAAAAAAAATTTATAACTTTCAAATGGTATCACATTTTTTGAATCTAAAACATGTGTCACAATCTATTATTCACATACTATAGGATTAAAAAAAGAATAATTGAATTTCATGAAGTTTTGACCAAGTTAAGGTGGTCAGACATACAAGTTTATATATTTGTTAAAAGTTGCAATAAAAAATTCATAATTAATTATTTACTTGGAAAAAACTACAAAAAAATATGCATCACATCGGGACATGAGTCTTCTACTTATATCTAAAATATTATAAAAAATTATTATATTTTATTGTGGTTAGGTGGTCAGAAAACACCTACTTCTTATTTTTCCTAAAATTTAAGTACTATTGCATTGAAATTTCAAATTTTCACCAAATAGATTTTTTATTTTTAAATAAACCAAGTAGTTTAGAAACTATATTCAATTTTCTACAAATTCTATTCTCACATATTTTTGAAATAATATAGATAACTTATTCAATTTTTTGCGTCAAGTTGCCTAACTCTAATTTTTCTTAATTTTTTGCCACTTAAGGGCCTGTTTTTTCCATGATGATCCTGCACATACCCTTCAATCAAATGGAAAGGGGCACAATTCTTCCATAGAATAGGTCTTCTTGTTGGTTCCCCTTTTCATATTTGTCATTTATTGTTGGAGAGTCTGCACTTGTTGTATCTAAAAGTCAAAGGCTAGTTTTGCATTATTTTGGTTTGTTGTTATGATGTTGGTATTGCAATCATATGTTGGATTTGAGTTGGGATTGATGGTTTGTGATGTATGACCTTGATTTCTATGTTTTTGTGTTTTTTTATTTATTTAGGATGAAGTTGGAATTTGGATTTATTCCAAAGGTCATGTTTTCCTATGGTATGGTGTTCTGGAATTGAGTTGTCAAGCCCTAATTTATGTATTGGTTTTGAAAATTTAGTCCTTGATTTGCATTTTGAAAGGGGGGTATAGGTCCTTGGTTAATGTTTTTACATGAAGGTGTAATCCCTTGGTTGATGTTTTGACATGAAGGAAAGGTCCCTTGTTTAGTATTTGAGGGTGTAAGTCCTTTATTGGAATTTTGAAATGAAGGTGTACGTCCTGGATTGGTATTTTGAAATGAAGGAAAGGTTCCTTGATTAGAATTTTGGAATGATGGAAGGGACCCTTGATTAATATTTTGGAGTGATGGAATTAATTCTTGTTTAGTATTTTGATTCGGGGTCATTTGTGAGATAATGTAAATCCTTCTAGATTTTGTTGGTGGGTTTTGACTTGATGAAGGTGCACCTTGAAATTGGAATAAGGAACCTTGATTTGTGTTGTGGAGTGTAGGTTTAGGGCCTTGGTTTGTATTTTGGACCAAATAGGTAGGACCTTGTGATATGGAGCCTTGATTTGTGCTTTGTGGTGTGGGTTTAGGACCTTGGTTTGTAGTTTGGATAAAAGGAGTAGGACCTTGTGATGTGGAACCTTGATTTGTATGTTGGAAATGGGGGTTTGTAAAGGTTTTACCTATAGAATTTGATGAATTTCCAAGTGTGAAACTTTTTCCTTGTGTAGTTATATTGGTTTCCTTGTTTCCAAATGTTGAGATGCTTGGGATGTGTGTAGTAGTGGTGGTCATGTGTATAGTTGTACCAAGGGGTATGTTTGGCATTTGTTGTGATGAGGGCATGCCAAGTGAAAATGAATTTTTAGTTTCTTTTTCTACAATGGTTGATACATCAAAGCCTTGAGGTAATTTGTAACCATTTTTAGCTAGTGCATAGAAGAATCTATTAGGGTCTTCACTAACAAGTTGATCAACCATGCTCAAAATTCTTGGGTCACTATATAAGCTTCTTCAATTTCTTTTTGGGTCAATTGTTGGTTGAATTCTTCTAAGCTCAAGTTTTCCCATGTTTGGTCTCTTGGTGGTGTGTCTCTTGGAGGTTTAGAACGATTTGAATCTATTCCAAGGGTAGTGTCATGAAAAGGGTTACTTGAAAAATCCATGTCTTTTCTCTTAGCTTATGACCTTGTTTTAACCACGCCATAATTTTGCAAGTTGAGGGATAATGCAAGATGATGATGAAACTATGCTATGTTTCTTTTTTTCTTTGGATTTTCTTGAGTATAAAGATAGTGAGGCTAATGCAAGATGAGGATGAATCAATGTTTTTGTATTTTTTTGGATTTTTTGATATGAGAATCCAAGGATGATAATGACCAAAGGATAAAGCTAATGAATTCTAAGGGATACTAAATGTTGATCAAGGATAATGACTAGAGGATGCTAAATTGAAGATCAAGGTAATAATGCAACTAAGGTTAAAATTCAACTAATGGATGCAAAAGGATATGAAAGGTTGAATATTTGGAAAATTTAAGGGAAAATGATGTGATATTGAGACTTAAGGTAGAATGAACTAGTTATTTTTTTGTGTTTTTGGGATAAAGGTGAAAAGTGCAATCTATATTAATCTATATTAAAGTTTTGAAAAGATGATGAAAGGGATGTAATATGAGTTTAAATTAGGTCAAGTTAAATGCAAAGGAATGAAAAAAATTTAAACAAAGGATGGCAATCAAGCTAATGTGAACCCAAGGTAATAATTCCAAGTGTCATTGACCATTTGTCAGAACCAAGAGGATAATTTGACAAGGTTGATTCAAGGCTAGGACACAAGCTTAAGACTCAAATGTGATAAAGGTGACAATGAAAAGGAGAGAAAAATGAGGGGTAATGGTCAATGGTAAAAATAGAATATAAAACAAAGGATTTTCCAAGAGCTCAATAGTCTTCCTATGTTCAAAATTTGGAGTTCAAAGTGTAGCCTAAGGATCAAAGTTTAATCTATGCAATGAAAGGATGGAGGAAAATTAGCCTATAATGAAATATTTTCCTAAATGGAAATGCTAGGATGAACTGATGAATCTTGCAAGTCTCTAGTTTGGTAGTCAATAGTCACCGTGAAAATGATTTGATCAGATTTTGGGCAAAGATTTTGAAAGTTCTTGGTAAGCATAAATTTGTGGCTCTATTTTCTTCAAATGCATCTGGACTAAAGAAAATTAAGGATGGGGGATGAGCCCACATTATTCTCATTTGGTCATTTAATTATGTCCTAGGAACCTTAATTGGATTGACTATCAACCTCACAAGTGAGTCAATTCTCAACAAGGAATACCTAGGAGGGGGTTCTTTAAGATTTTAGGGGTTCACGACCAAGCCAAAGCTTGGAAAAGATACTTTAACATTCAACTCAAAAAACCTAGTAATGCAAGACAAATGATGAATGAAAATGATGAAATTAAGCTACACAAAGTTAGGGTATGTGTACCTGGGAAGTCTGGAAATGCAATGAGGATTCTAGAAATGTAAAAATGTTGTCACAAAGTGCTTTGGAGGACTAAGATGCCCTTATTGTTATCTTAGTCCCGTTGCTATTTTTTGGGTCAGGTGCAGAATCTTTAGATGCCATAACAAGATCCAAAAGAATCTCTAGAAAATTCCACTTGCAATACTAAGATGACCTTACTATTGTCTTAGTCCCAATCTAAATTTCTCAAATCTTCAAAAGTGATCTTGAGGCTTGATGGCTACACTTCCTTCTTCTCTGATCTCAGGTTTTGAAACTTCCAGATTTGACCTGTAGGTGAGTTTCTGTAAAGATGACAACTTTATAATGCAACTTTACAATTTTGCACTTCAAATTATCTCCAAGTCTTAAATGTAAATCTACAAACACAAGCACACAAGGGAGGACAAACTTGTTGATTGTTAGTTAATGGGGGTTTTCCTTGGTCAAACCCCTTGTTAGTAATTAAACTAAATGATGAAATGAAGAATGAAATATGAAATATGTAAATGATATCACCTTGGATGATGTATTGTGAAGAAAATCTGTAATCTACCATGTAGTGTCCATGAAGAATGAAGATCATGGATCCTTGGATATGATGTGAACAATGGTTGCAAATATATCTTCAATGCTCTCATCCACAATCTTGGCTCAACAACATTAATGGATGCACTAAACCCTTGACATGATGCTTGAATCTTGATGATGGCTCCAAATGCTTGATGAATTTCTCTTGAATTCTCTTGTGGACTTCAACTTGTTATTAGGAATGATCTCACAAAAGTATTGATGTGAAATGAGTGAAGGAACCTTATATTTATACTTATCCATGCTTAATATATCCTAAAATTACACCATACCAAGATGAAATATGAATTCATTAATTAAAGGAGGCTAAATCCCACCAAGATTTGAAATTGAATCTTGAAAATAAGCCAAGGAGGATTAAGATTCCCTAGGTGGCATCTTAGTCCCAAGGCTCAAATCTTGGGGCACAAACTCTAAAAAGGGAGTCCCCTTTTAGGTGCATTCAAGATTAGGGTCCCATGACCCATCAAGGACAAAGATGCCCTAGGTGGCATTTTAGTCCTAGTCCCCAAATTTGGGACACACAAAGGGTGGGTGCATGGAGATGGGTGGAAAATTTGTGGCCACTTTCAATTTTTTTTGAAAAGTCATAACACAAGTACGTTGTAATGTGCTTGTGTTATGGCTTGGTGTGTTGAGCTTGAGGCTTGGTCACAATGAGCCCATAACATGAGCTCATTATAGTGCACTCACGTTAGGACATGTTAAAAGAAAAAAAAGTGAAACTCATTTATTATTCATTTCTAGGAGGTATTGTACAAAAATCCTCAACAACAAAATCAACCTCAACAAAAAACTCCTCCACCAATCACTCATCAAAATTTAATGAGTGAAATTGAGAACAACAAAAAACAAATTGAGGATTTAATAAGTAGGTTGAGTGATCCAAATGGTTCAACTGTAGAAAGAATGACCTTAGCAAGTTCATTGAAAGATATGTTAAAAAATGTAGATTCAATTAGCAAACAACTAACTAGATGAAAACATAGGAGGTAGGTGACTAGGGCTTATTATGCTGATAAACTATCATATAAAGATGTAAAGGATTTGAAAATTACAAAAGGTGATTTGTGCTCATTATTCACTAACCCACACACAAATCAAAATCTTACCATCAATGCAAAGAGGTTTCCTATTCATTGGTGCCACCACTAACAGATTAGGAACTATTTTTATGATAGGTGCTACATGGTCTTTGATTACCCACTGTGCAACAATTTTGAAGTCTAGTAGTATTTTCTTAGGAAACTATATAGTGAGGTCATATTGAATAAAATCCCAAATTATTTTGATATGAGGTACTTCTAGGGGAGAGGTGGGGGGTCAGCTCAGAATAAACCCAGTGCACAGCCAGATCCTACGTGGCAAGGGAGACAAGCTCTCGCTAGGCTACCTCATGAGAATTTTTTTATGCCTTCCATTATGAAGGAGAATGCCAATGTAGAGATATTGTAGGTGATCAACACTTTGATCTAGAGTGCCATCTAGGGGAGTCTTTGAGTCGTGGCATTTGAACCCATGTGTGTCAATCTTGTGAGGCGACTTGTTCATATGACCCCACCGACACTCAGGAGGCTACTACATAGGATCCGTATGCTGCTATCGAGATGGAGAGGGTAGCTCACATTTTGCATGAGGCATATGGCATTGATAATCAGGTAAAAGTTAGCATGTTCATTGAATTTAATTTATTAAATTTTCATTTTGAAATGCAAGATTAACTAATTTAGTTTTTATGATTTTGACAAAATTGCAAGGTCATAGTGTTGAAACTGGATACACCAACCCTACACCTACTTATTTATATAGTACACCTATTGGCACTGGTGTATGTAACTAGTAAAAAATTATAAATTTATTACATGTTAATAGCATTTTTTTACAAATGGTATTTTAATATGTGATTTTAGATGTTGAACAAGCTAATATTGGAGGTTTCTAGGGAACACCTCCTAGTGCTAGTGGATTTACTCAAACATACACATAGGTAATACAATAAAGAGTTTAACTAATGAATTGTACTTAATATATTTGTGTATTTTATATTCATATCATTGATTACATTGCATTGCACATCATTCAAACTCAAAGCATTACTTCACATTCCATAATTAATAGCTATTTGTTGATAGATGACAAATTTTAAACTACAATATAGTTGTTTAGAAAGTCAACATAAGCAGTGATGCAATTACTTCACATAGCATAAGTAAGAAGTCTAGGAGTAGTTTCCAATTTCATTCACTTGTCATGGCATTCCATGAGACTACATTTTACTACTTGACATCTTTTCAAACAGTTCATTTCCTTGTCTATGCTATGGATGCTTGGAAGGAATATATGAAAGAATAATAATAAGCAACAACATAGACATGGCAATAAATTTTTTGAAAAAATTCCTCAAAGAAATACGGTCTCATGGTGATGTCCATCACCATGAGACCCAATTTCTTTGACACACTTTTTCAAACAACTCATTTCCTTGCCTATGCTACCACATTTTCCATACATGTCTACTAAAGCATTTTATCAAACTGTTCATTTCCTCACTGCTATGGCTAAAAGGTTAAAAATGGTGCTTTCCAACAAGCTGATGCAATGCAGGGTAGTCAAATAAATTAACTTCATCATTCAAAAGGATTCAATCTACTTTGCAACTCAAAAACTAAATTCTTTCTTTGTTTTCAAAATTCTACCTAGCCTTCCTACTAGGTTAACCAACCCACATTTCCTGTCAAAACTTTCAATTTTCTCAAACCTTGTCAAAAAATCCCCAAATTAGGCACCCGTCATGGCCTAATTTCACATATCAAAAACTCAATACCATCTCCTTTGGATTAGTGATATTTTATTAGTTTTCTCCTTCAATCTCTCCAACAACAACTTACATCGATGGATCATATCATTTTCAAACATTTCCCAACCTTTCCAACTTCCTACAATGACTCAATAACCTCTCAAACTACTTTGACCCTTGGAATTCCATGCATTTACACCTTTTTTGCATTTTTACAACATTTTAAATTGACAACTTTGTCAATATTTTGCAATTTTACACTTTATGCCTAAATTAACTAAGGCTATTACAACATGGAAAATGGCTATTTAACCCTTATTACATGATCAAACACATTAACCAATTCAAACTCCTAAATTTTTTTCATGGATGCATGTGCTTGCAAAGGTGCACTTGCACAACAAACTATGGATGCTTGGAAAAAACCTATCAAAGCATAATAGTATGCAATAGCATAGACAAGGCAATTAGTAGTTTGAAAAAATGCCTCGAAGAAATGTGGTCTTCCAATCCATCACCATGAGACCACATTTATTTGAGGTATTTCTTCAAAAATCTCACCACCTTTTCTATGATATCACATTTTCCATACATGTGTACCAAATAATTTTATCAAACTACTCACTTCCTTGCTGCTATGGCTAAAAGCCTAAAATAGGTGCTTTCCAACAAACTATGGCTGCTTGGAAAAATATCTATCAAAGCATAATAGTAAGCAATAATACCATAGAGAAGGTAATGAACTTTCTGAAAAAATGGCTAAAAGAAATGTGGTCATATGGTGATGGAATGCCATGAATGTTGGGCTCAACAAACACTGAGAGGGGGGGAGGGGGGGCGGTGAACCAGTGTTCAATAAGATTTAAACTTTAATTCTAATCATAAACCATTTACAACACATAAACAAAAATAAAGATGCAATCACATGAAAGAGATAATCAAAGCACCATAACACCAATATTTTTACGTGGAAAACCTACTAGGGGAAAAAACACGGTGGAGATTAATCCAAAATTTATACTCTATTAAAAGTATGAAGAAAAGGGAATGCACATGCATTCAGGAACACTTCCTAGAGCTCACTGCTCAAAATAAGGAAGGATAACTACCTTACAAAGTGTTTGTGATTACAAAAAAAGGTTTAACTGAAAGGATGGCATCTGCATATATTCCAAAATACAGTTTTGGTTAAGTCATTTATTAGATTTTGGACCTACTGACTCCTAGACTTTACTCTGCTCTGCTCTAACCCACTTCCACAAAATCTTAATGCACAAGTGAAACTATGCATAACTCACTCAATCACCCTTCTGATATTCACACATACATCTACTCTTCTCTTTTTGTACACTCACACACCTTCACACTTCAAAATGAATTACCAATCTCCTATATATACTCGCTACCAAAATTTCAATTACTCCAAGTCAGCTTTAGCAAAATATAAAATATTCTACACATGTTGGCTCACATCATGAGCAATCTTTGATGTGCACCCACACAAGTCAGCTAGACTATAGTTATGACCCAAAACAAAATAACCAACATAAGAAACAATTAATCAATTATTCCTTATACATTTGTGATATGGGACATTCACTAGGTCAACCACAACGAGGAAATAAATAGAAAAACATCTAGTCGGATCTCCAAGCTCATACACTAATTTATGTAACATATATGCTTAGAAAACTATCCTGAGGATCCAAGACAAAAAATGATGATCTGGTGAAGCATATAGATCAACTAACTGACCATATACCCTATTCTTTCTACTTTCTATTGATAGAACACTGTTCTCTACTTTTCCTGCTGGTATGAATAAATTTTGATCTATGGACCAGGATAATGACTTTAGTTGCCATGAATGACAACACTAGAATCCATATGCCAACAATCTCCCCATTTTTCATTGATGGCAACACTTAGTGAAAAATGACTTAGTGTCAAAACTAGAGATACACCGTCAAAATTTTGAAACTTTCAAAACACAACTTTCTTTCAAAACACTGCTCCCGCTTAAAATGTCAAGGAATTTTTCACAACACTCTCTCTCCCCCTTTGCTAATTGGAAATAGGATCAAAAATTGAAGAACTACAATTGATGCACAAGTTAGAAAATTATTTTATACTTATCTTTCATTTCCAAAAGAAATTTCTTCCAAGCATCTACTACAATCCCAATGATAATGATCAAGTTGTTGTTTTCTGATGTTCGTTTAACGCCCCGCCATGCAACCCCAAAGGAATTAATTAAAATGCCACCAATTTATTTTATTTTATTTTATTTTATTTTTATGATCATAGGAGAGAATAGAAAATAACATAACATAACCATTAATCAAATTGCATAACTTAATCCTTTGAGGAACACGAGGTCATTACAAGAGAACTAACTCTTAACATTATATACATTCACCTAACCATTACATAAACCACACATTCATCCGTCCATAACTATAATTACATCAGTAACAACAATAGAAAAATAAGATAAAATAATATCCAAAGCTATAATATCATTATAAATTCTTCTCATAACCAAGTTTACAATAAAAGTACAATGCATCATCATAAGATTACATTACAATAGCACCATGTGCAATAATATACAAGACTTTCCCAACTAGGTGGGAATGATACGCCAATATAAGAATCACATAAATACATAAATCTGGAACCCACGAGCAAAGAATCCACTGATACTGCAACTCAGCATTGAAAGATGAACTTTCACAAAAGAGAGAATCCCAACAGGGTGTGAAACATGATCCACCTAACCACCCCCGTGCTAGGAGTTGCTAAGGAAGGGTTCCCGACCAAGACCGACAAGGCAAAAACTCACAACCAACTAATGAAAATCATACAACACAAGAGACCACTCAATTCCAAACAATAATAAAAATCACCAATACAAGACAAGTGACCAATTCCAGAGGATTTCCAAAAGACAACATAAATAAGAATGTTAGAGGAGAGTGTCATCGCATGGCTTAACATGGATTCTCCAGACTACCTATTGCAAGGTGCCACCTCCATCTACTGACAGATTATCTAGACAACCGAGCGCTAGGAGCCGCCTCCATCTATGGTTATCTAGGCTACCTATCTCAAGGAACCACCCCATAGGGTTGCTCATGCGGAACATTTACCTTTCGCGAAGACAAGGCAACGATCATGCCAACCACGGCCTTCCCAATCCCCTTTAGTCTATGGTAGCACTAAAAGGTGGATGAGGCAACAATTATATTTTTAGTGTGTTACTACCCTTCCCTTAGTTAATTAATTAAATTTTCACTTATTAAATTCACTCTAATGAGGGCTATCCCGGTGCCCCTTTGTGCGCCAACCACCCACTTAGAGCCACTCCCTCTAAACACTCAACCACAAACAATGTCATCAAGGATTGTACCACATAAAGAACTGAATCAAATAATGATCAAAAGTGAGACATGGCCATCTCACCAACCATAAAGAACACAACCACAATCTGGTACAACCCAAATGTAAAACATCACAAATCTAAACTCAATTCAAAATCAAGAGTAACCACATTTCCCCACCTCTGGAATCACTTGAGTTCCTAACCAGGATTGATAAACTCTAAGGTTCCCTCACAGAACATGAACTCCCAAACAAAGAAAATTACATAATACATGAAACGATATAACTCAAAGAATCATTAAAAATAATACAAAAGAGACACGTCTTTAAACATGGAACAATTCACATCAAAATGTAATTCCATACACAAAAATTCCATTTAATTAAAAACATCCAATTTAACTCTATGTTTTACCGTTACATTTTTTTCTTAAAAATTCCATATTCAACGAATAAAAATAATTGTAATCATCTTCCTATCATATTATCAAATTAAAAACTAACCTACAATAAAAAAAAGGTTACAATTTACATATATAAATCTACACACACACATATATATATATAGTATTAACATTAATATTAATATGAATATTAAAATTAACCCCAATACTTATATATATATATATATATCTATATGGATAAATATATATATAATTGTATTCCTGATTAATTATCTATAACCCAATCTATTACCTATCGAACTTATAATGTACAAACCCCATATTAAATACATATAAATTTGAAAGATCACGCACAACAAATATCATATATACCCTAAAGTTTGACATTCAAAATATTAATAAACTAATACTTATCTAAATAAATATAGATTCAACCAAACTAGTTAATATATACTTTGAAACCGAATCTAAAATATATACGTCAGAAAGAGTACGGGGCGTAGAAGAAGACGAACAAATAACTTCTAGTAAATTTCCATCGCACATAGTGTCAGGGATATAATGTGAATGAAAGCATTACTAGTAAAACATATTATACAGCGGACTCCATATAGCAAAAAAACAAATAGACGGATGTCCTCAGTACCTGGTACGCTGTACGAAGACAGAACAGGGGAATTGCACGCCAAATGGAATAAAGATGGGAGGACTTTACATGCCAGCCAAGGAGAGAACCAGGTAACCTATGCACTCATCCGCAGAGAAATTAAGGTTGAGGTTTAGTATGGTCGCCGTCGACCACACCCTCCTCATATGGAGAAATCAAATAACAATGCGAAAATAAAAGCCAAACCAGGATAAAAATAGCTATTACAGTGGACAACATTATGTTTTAATATATACGAACCTCGGTATAAGATTCGCGGCTTGAAAATTTTGATACAGATAAGGAATATGTTGTATGAACCTGGTATTACAACATATTGGAACGGACGCGACATTCTCACATTACCGGAATTCACAATATGCGAATTCCAAACAAAAATAATTTAACTTTCATCGAATACAAGAATGAATCAAACAACTAAACCTGCCATCTACCTATGAATAATTATTATTATTTTTTTTATATGCAATGAATTTCATAAAATAAATAAATAAAAAACAATAAAAAAATAAAGCACACAGATTTGCAATCCTGTCATTCATACCCAGGGAAAAAATAAACCCTCTTTTGTTTCACAATTTAAAACACTTCCCAGTAAAATAAAAAGGAATAATTATATCTACAAAAATATATACATATATAACAGTGAATCTGTAGAGATAAAAACTAAATAAATAGATGTACCCATTTTAACCCTGGTTCACAGTCCCCAATCCAATATTTTGTTCTGACAAAAGAAATTTCCAAATCTGGGTAAAACCCAATTATATTTTACAATTCTTTGTCAACTACATTTTTTCCTCAATTAAATTGCATTAAGGAAATTTAGACAGTATTTTCCCTAGGTTTAAATGAAAAATTTGCAAGATCTCTATAGACGGAAATTTTCAAACATAAAATTCAACACAGCCAGAGATTCAACTCAACAAATAGTACAGCCAAATGAAAAAAAAGCATAACAAATAGAACAGAATTTCGAAGGGAACCTGGCATCCTACGGCTGTAGAAGAAATCCAACCCTAATGCTTTCCTTCTCCCTTCAATACTGCCCCTTTTCCTATAGCTTCTTTTTTTTCAAATCCCAAAATCTGAGACCATTCTCTAAAATTATCCCCGCATACTTCTTTCCTCCTCTTTTTAAAAGAATCCCAAATCCCCTTTCAATAGCCCCTGACTCTTCCTGTAAAAAGATTTCAAATATAACTAATTTTATTCTCCAAATAACTCCCACAAGAATCTCCAGCTTTAATTATTTATTATTGTTATTATTTATTTAATTTTAAACAATAATTTCTTTTGTTTTAAATTACTTCCACTTAATTCTAAATTTTAATTAAAAAAAACTTTTATAAACAATTAACTTTTAATTAAAATATAATTAAACCTCAATACTTATTAACTCATAATTAATAAAATAACTTTAATTCAATCTTTTAACTCTAAAATAATTAAATTAACTATCACCAAACCACAATTAAATTAAATAAATTATTTAACTCAAAAATCAAAATATCAAGACAAAACCAGGTCAACACAAAACTCAGCAACCTCATAACAAAATGATAGACTTGGGTCGGGAATTCTTCCTTAACAACTCCTTTTAACATCGTACCCATTGGGTTTAATTTGTGCTCGCCCTGTCCTACCGAAGTAGGTGGAATCGAGACTTTAGTCCTATAATTCCTGCAAACAAATAAATGTCAAGTAACATATAATCTCCATTGAAACACACTGTGAAAGGAAATAGCGGGGTAGTAGGGCACTCGCGAGCGAGTGGTACTACTCTGTCCTTTCACCAAAGTACACTAAACATAATATCATAGAAATACATTATCGCATATAAATTTAAAGAACACCATTGCACAATGAATCATACCACCAGTACATAATATATCATCAAATGTCACACATAATGTAAAGAGCAGTAAGAAAATAACTAAGAACCACACATGATCAAATATAAATCCACCACATAGAGTATCACAAAGTATCCACAATATCAAAAGTATCAAGAGTATCTAATGACTCAGCAAGCATGGGGTATCACAGTTCGATTGATGATCTAGATGAGGGATTCTAGAATTTTAATTTCTTCTTCTAACTTTTATTCTTTCCTCAGAACCTCAATTAGCTACTCCAATATGCCTTCAGTTAAATCCTTAACTTTCCAAAAAATTTCCATAAGAGTGTTTCTAGAAAAGTGAACTTTTGCATGCTTAGTCTACAACTCCTGAATCCTTTTCTTGATTGCATTGTCCTGGTCCTGAACCATGTTATAATCTTGACCAATTTTTTTCAACTCACTTTCAATCTACTCCAGCTTGTCCTTGTATCTCCCAATAACACGAGGTCAGTGAAGACAATAATTATAGATGTTATTTGTTGAGTCAATGCATTGCCTCAACACATTCATTTTCTTTTTCAATTTGGTAAGGGATATCCTAAACCACTCCTTCAAATGTAGAATTATTTCTTCCTCTTTCCTTTCTTTAGGCTCAGAGGCCATAGCCTCCCTAATACATTCATTCATTTCTTCTAGAAGTACATTCTGCAAAATTTCCAATCTAATATTGTTATGCACAAAGTAACTACCTAGAGTGCTCTCAATCAGGTCCTTCTCATATGAGGGTTCATCTAACCATATGTCAGCAATCTTCTGCATTCCATCTTCCTCCTAAACAATCTACAATATCATTTTTTTGAATAAAGCACTTTCTTCATCACTTCCTTCTACTATTATTACAACTGGTTCAACTGATTTTGGTTTATCTCTTGGAGTGTACTCATTATAATCTTCATCTGGTATATCCACAATTACCTATTCTTTTCCTTTTCCTTCAAGTTTAGGAGACTTGTGTGCTGGAGGAGTGTCATCAGAAAACTCTAGAGCCCATTTCTTATTCCTCTCCATCTTACTAGAAGATGATCCAACTTCAAGTGCTTTTACCAAAATGGAAATGCTAACTACACCAAACTTTCCTGGTAATTCTCTAAAGAAATTTGCATATTCTTGCTCACAATTTTCTAGAGTATTAGAATGTTCAAAAAATTGCTTACAAACTAGTTCATTTCCTTCCATACCACATTATCATTTTGAGGCAAGCAATTCAAAAAATACGTCATGATACATATGACCAAAGTACCAAACCTGAAGGTGTAATCTGTATTCTTTGTTAATTGCACATTCTCCATCAATTGTTCTTTTAGCAAATTGCACAGGTCAAAGTCTTGGTCCTCCATTATCATTTTATGAGATATGTAAATTGGGCTTGACAAGGTTGTGCCTTTCTTGTTTGTAAAGAAAATTTTGTATGAAATCCCATGTGCAATGTACCTCATTATTAGATCTTTGATTGTTGAAATTATCAGAGCCCTTTGATCTCCTATTACTTTGGTTAGGGTTTCAAGTTCAATGTTCTAAATTGACTTCTTTTTCAGAATATCCTCAACATTGCATAATCTAGTTAAATTTCCAATCACCTCTTTTCAAATGATATAGGGTTTATCTAGAGCGAGAGTGTCCTCATTCAATCTGTTCAAGATAAACCTAACAACTTTCGCATTGTCAAAATAAGGAAACTTATTCCAAATGTCCAAACTTCTATGTTTCATACCTTCAAGCCACTTCAATTGATCGACTGGAAACATATTTCTTAAATTTCTAATCTTCCTACTACTATATTCATCCAAATTCATAATTCCTTTTATTTGATTCATTTTTTCTTTCTGTACAAAAAAAGTTTTTCTTCCAAACAAAAAATTAGGAATTCAACAAGTGATCAAAAATACCTGATGAATTCACCACCAAATTTAATTGGATCCTTTGAAATTATGTTGTAGAGGATCTCCTTCTTTAGTGTAAGGTGAAAAATGAGGGTTCTAGATACCCTTTTATAATGTCATGCACCTAAACTTTTTTATGCATTAAATGTTTTTCCCTAGGAGTTCCGGTTACCTTGTTTTCTCACACAGCAAGAGAAGAATTCATCTGCGGACCTTATAGATCTTGAATTCCTACACAACTAATCATGGACACATTTGAAGACTGATGACACAACTACTAAAAAAATTCTACATTTTGTTGCCAACTATAGATAGGGGGACCAAGTATTTTTCTTGAAAGACTCCCCCTGGGCCAATGGCCTGAGATCAATTTCAAGAGGAATTACTAGAGACTGCTTCCAATATGGGCTTATTTCCTTCATCAGATTCACTCTTCTTTACCCATTTTTTCTTCATCTAATCTCTTATCTCTTCCACAATCACTTTTCCCTTTCCTTTGTCATCTTTCTATGCTATTCTTCCTCTGTATACTAGACCTCTTCTATCCTTGTTTTTGTTCCTACAGAATCTTGCAATGTGACCAAATCTACTACAATTGTAACCCACCAGATTTCTTTGTCTAGACCATTCATTCCATTGATCTCCCTCTGACCTGCATTGATTAGCAACATGCCCAATTCTTCCATAGGTGTAGCATTTAACATTTTTTACATGGACAAGCAATACTTCTACACTCAATTGACTTATGACCAAACTTTTTGCAACTAAAACACTGACTGGGAAATGATGAACTACTTGAATTTATTTTACTTCTACACTATGAATCCATATGACCAAATTTATTGCAAGAAAAATAGTAAGCATTCTTTGCATGGAATCCTTGTGTTTAGATATGGAGCTTTCTCCTTTCTCATAGCCAGGACCTTGCTTATCATTTGCATCCTTCTGTCCTTTAGTTAGCTCATCAAGCTCAGTAGAACTGATCTTGAATTTCTCCTTGTATTCATTTGCAGTAGTGAGTTCATCTCTGAGAATAACTATCTTTCTTTCAAGCTCTTGTTCATTATTTATAGATTTTTGCAGTTTGATCTCTAGTCAAATGATTCCACTATTTACTCTATTGCATTCTTCATAATTTTCTTTTAAATATTGGGCCAAATTCTCCTGATTCTTCTTCCTTTCTTCAATCTCCATAGTTAGCTTCATTGCCACAGATTCCATCTCAAGCTTTCGAGTAGCATTGTCCCTAGCCAGTTTTTCACATTCTTCAGTTATCTCTTTTAAGGTTTGATTTAGGTGAACATCTTCCAAGCTTTTATTTTCTTTCTACTTTAGCTGATCACAAAGTTCCTCTTTTCTCTTGACTCATTGATTTTATCCTTCAATGATTGAATGAATTTTTCAGCATCCACAAGATTTTCTTTTAATTCTATGACATTTGCTTTAGATTGATCAAGATCATCAAGTGCCACCATAAGCTATTGTTGAAGGCCACCAGAGTCCATTGCAATTCAATATCCACCTCAAGCTATTAAAATTCTATAGAGGAACCTTTCTCTAATATCAATTTTTGGACTCAGGGAACATTGAGAGGGGGGGTGAATTAGTGTTCAACAAGATTTAAACTTTAATTTTGATCATAAACCATTTACAACACAAACATAAATAAAGATGCAATCACATGAACAAGATAATCAAAGCACCATAACAACAATATTTTTATGTGGAAAACCTACTAGGGGAAAAACCACAATGGAGACTAATCCACAATTTATACTCTATTAAAGTACAAAGGAAAAGGAATGCACATGCATTCAGGCACGCTGCCTAGAGCTCACTGTTCAAAATAAGGAAGGCTCACTACCTTACAATTTTTTTTTTATTACAATAAAAGGTTGAACTAAAAGGATAATATCTGCATATGTAAAATACAATTCTAGTTGAGTTCATTTATCAGATTTTGGACTTGCTAACTCCTTCTAGACTTTACTCTGCTATGCTCTAACTTGCTTCCACAAAATCTTAATGCAAAAGTGAAATTGTGAATAACTCAATTAATCACCCTTATGATATTTGTACATACATCTGCTCTAATATTTTTCACACACTCACACACTTTCACACTTCAAAATGAATTACTGATCTCATATATATACTTGCTACCAAAATTTCAATTACTCCAAGTCGGCTTCAACAAAATATGAAATATTCTTCACATGTCGGCTCAAATCATGTCGGCTCAAATCATGAGAAATCTTTGATGTGTACCCAGAAAAGTCAACTAGACTATAGCTACAACCCAAAACAAAATAGCCAACACAAGAAACAATTAATCAATTACTCCTTATACATTTGTGACATGCAACATTCACTAGGTCAACCACAATGAGGAAATAAACAAGAAAACATCCAACCAAATCTCCAAGCTCATTCACCGATTTATGCAACATCACAAAACTTACCAATAACATAATGCATATGCTTAACAAACTATCCTGGGGATCCACAACACAAAATGATGATCCGGTGAAGCATATAGATCAACTAATTGACTGAATACCGTATTTTTTCTACTTTCTGTCGGTAGAACACTATTCTCTACTTTTCCTATTAGTATGAATAAATTTTGATTTGTGGACTAGGATAATGACTTCAGTTGCCATCAATGACAACATTAGAAGCCATATGCCAACAATGACATGTGTTTTTTTGTAATGGCATTCCATCACATGAGACCTCATTTCTTTGAGGCATTTTTCCAAACAATTCACTACCTTCTCTATGCCACCACAGTTATCGTACATGTCTATGAAAGAATTTGATCAAATGCTTCACCAACTTGCTACTATGGGTAAAATCCTAAAAAACATCCTTTCAAACAATATATGGATAGGGAAAATAGTAAGCATGATAATCATAAATATATAGTTTAATAGGTACTCAAAATTTTATTCATTATCTCATACATTATAAGTCATGATGTGGATCACTATTGTAGTTTTTGTGATTGAAATTATTGTTGTTTTATTTTTAGATGTTGCAAGCTGAAACACCTTTAAATGTGATGAGGGAAACATGGAGATTGGTGTTTCATCTTCTATACAATCCTTGATGGCTCTAACAGGGGAGGTATGAGGAAAATTAGTAAATTTCAATTTACATTCGTTGTTATAGATGTTAGTTAGTGAAAAATAAAACCATTATTGATTTGTAGTTTAATTTCTATCTGGATGGTTTATATAGGCCTTGAGCATGCCTTAGCATGGGCGTGTGAATATTTCCCTCATGGAGAGTGATCATGAGATGGTGGTAAGTGATTATTTTGTTAAATATATATCATTTTTTATAATGTAATTTCTATATATTAATGTCTTTACTTCTTATTGTAACAGTTAAAACTTCACCATCAACTAAACACTAGGAGTAGCATGAGGAGCACTCCTGGAGTGCAACACAAATGAGTGATAGACCTATTGCCATCCTATTGACAAGCAAAGGGAAAAAATTCATTTCAAGAGCATGCAGAGCAAGGACTTTTAATTCTAGAGCCCTTTGTTGTATGCCTACATTGTAGTTTTGTACATATTTTGTATTGGATATATTTGACATTGTATTCCTATATGGAATTCTCATAAGCCTATATGGATATTTTGTACCTATATTTCATACTTATATCAAGATATGTTGATGTATGCCTACATGGCTATTTGGTTAATACAATTTTTTTTTATCAATGGTGTCCATATTTGCATTTTGAATTGATGGTTCAATAGATATGAGTTACATGTATTCAATTGTATACTTTACAACTTATGTGTATACTTTATGAGGCTTACATATTTTTGAGTACTTGTGCTTCCCTTATTCACATGTACATGCTTGACTTCTTCATGTGTATACTCATTAATTGGCTAGCCCTAGCATTGATCATTATTGTCCTTCATGGTTTTTCTTGAATATTAATTGATTGATACTAAGAAACTTTATCTAAAAGAAAAAAACATATTTTCAATTGGTATTCCATGAAATGATTCATAAAAGGATTCCAATATATTTAATCCTTTGATTGGAACTACTCAATTAAGTAAATGATACATAATCTTCACAACACTTGCAAAACATAATATTCAGAGTAGATGAAGTAGTTAACTTCTTGACATGTTATCATACAAATATTTATCTTCAATAGTCTTTAAACATTTTCACAACAAAATCTTGATAGTGCAAAATGAATTGTTATGTTCTTGATGTTTCACCATATAGACACCTTGAAAGATTTATATGTCAATTTTTTTTAATATTATTAATTGTATACAAAATGGTCTTAGGAGAAAACAAGTTATTATTTATAATACAAATAAGAAATGGGCTCAACACTATCCTAGACCCTCAAATAGGTCTATTTAACAAAGCAACACACTCTTAATCACTCTTCCAATTTCAAGACACCATTGGGAAGAATTTACCAGTCTACAAATCCACAAAATCCACAATTTTTAGGGCGTCATTGGCCATCTAACCCCACTATCCTCTAAACCCTCACTTTTCTCAAATTTCACTAGGGTTTATTGAAAACCCCATATACAAATGTCATACAACCTAAAAACCTCTTCCAACACTCTTCATTCTACCTACACATTTGAACTTAATTGACCACCAAATTATGTTGTCCCTTGACTTTACCCACTTTTACTCCCTCAAACCTCTCTTTTCCATTCAAAACCCCTTTATTCGCAACTAGGGCATCATGCCATAACATACTTTTGACCTCCCTTTTCCTTGTAGACCATTTGAACACATCAAACTCCATAACCATAGCCTATTTGCAACCTATTCAAACTTATTCTCAAGAAATTTCTTCCTTTCACCTCTTCTAGCCTTGCTTTTAAGGCCTAAATTCAGAATTTTGAATAGGGGCAGCATTAGTAATCTTTTTCAATTCCTTTACAAATGTTATTTTCTTATTCATACTTACATAATTGAATAAAATGACCCCACACGAACTCAACACTAAAAGAAATATTACAAAATGGCCTATCATGGCCTTATTTGACATTATAATGACTAAAACCACTAAACTAGACCTTCTTCATCAAATCAAGGAACACGGTACTTTGCAACAACAATCATACACTTTTTGTGTGGAATACTTAGACTTCTCAACCATCATGTGTATGTCTCTCTTTTCCATTGTTTTGCATGCCATTATAAGGGATGAATCTAGTTGAATGTAGCTCAGAGCAGTTCTACATGTTTGGGTGTGAAAAAGGAACATGCATAGTGTAAACCTACCTATGGGGATTCATTGGAGCAGTTTGTTTGGTTGCACAAATTGCAAAATGAAAGTTGCACTACTTTGTAACTTTACACTGCTTCCATTTGACACTTTTTCCATCAAGGGAAAACTGGACACCACAGAAAAATTACTTTGAGATAAGAAAAACTGAGAGAGGTTATTGTAGAGGGGCCCAACATGATCCCATAGGCTTAGACAGAGAGTTTGTAAGCATCATGGTTTTTAAGTAATAGTCTTTCAAATTTTTTTCCCTTTTGCACTTTGGACCCTTAAGGGATCAATCCAGTTGAATGTAGCATGAAGCGATTCCATGTGTTTAGGTGTGAAAGAGGACCATTCTTAGCATAAAAATAACTATTCAAACACATTGGAATAGTCTGTTTGGTCACACGAGTTGCAGAATGAAAGTTGCACCACTTTGCAACTCTGCACTACTTGCATTTGACACTTTTTCCATCATCTAAAAATCTACCACCATAGAAAAACCACTCTGAGATAGAAAAAATAAAGAGATTTTTGTAGAGGGGACCAACATGATCCTATAGGATCAAATGAGAAGTTTCTAAGCATCACAATATCCAAGTAACAACATGATGAAGTTTGCAGCCATTTTGCATTTTGGACTCTTAAGGGTTTGATCTGGTTGAACATAACTTAGAGCGATTCTGCATGTTTGGGTGTGAAATAGGACCATTCCTAGCATAAAAATACCTATTTGGACATGTTGGAACAATCTATTTCATCACATGAGTTGTAAAATGAAAGTTTCACCACTTTGAAACTTTGCACTACTTGCATTTGACACTTTTTTCATCAAGTAAAAATCCACTGCCATGGGAAAACCACTCCAAGATATCCAAAATAGAGAGAGGTTTTTCTAGATGGATCCACTATGATCCTATAGGATCAGACAATAAGTTTCTAAGTATCATGGTATTTGAGTAACATGTTGAAGTTTACAACCATTTTGCACTTTGGACTCTTAAGTGATTGGTCTGGTTGAATGTAGATCAGAGAAATTCCATGTGTTTGGGTGCAAAAGAGGACCATGCCGAGCATAAATATACCTAGTCAGACACATTGGAATAGTATGTTTGGTCACACAAGCTGTAGACCAAAAGTTGCACCACTTTACAACTTTGCACTACTTGCATTTGATACTTTTTCTATCAAGTGAAAATCCACCACCATAGGAAAACCACTCCAAGGTAGCCAAAAAGAAGAGAGGTTTTTGTAGAAGGGCCCAACATGATCCTATAGGATTAGACAAAAAGTTTCTAAGCATCACGATATCCAAGTAACATGTTGAAGTTTGTAGCTATTTTTCACTTTAGACTCATAAGGGATTGATACAGTTGAACATAGGTTGGGTGTGAAAGAGGACCATACCTAGTGTAAAAATACATATTCAAACATGTTGGAATAGTATTTTTGGTCACACAAGCTACAAAATGAAATTTGTACCACTTTGCAACTTTGCATTGCTTGCATTTGACACATTTTCCATCAAGTGAAAATCCGCTGCCACAGGAAAATCACTCCAAGATAGCAAAAAATGAGAGAGGTTTTTGTAGAGGGGCCCACTGTGATCATCAAACAAGAATATTTTAAGCATCATGGTATCTTAGTAACATGTCAAAGTTTGTAGCCATTTTGCACTTTGGACTCTTAAGGGATCAATCTAGTTGAACGTAGTTCAAAGTGATTCCACTTGTTTGGGTGTGAAAGATGACCATTCCTAGCATAAGCATACCTATTTGGACACATTGGAATAGTCTATTTGGTCACATGATTTGTAGAATGAAAGTTGCACCACTTTACAACTTTGCACTACTTCCATTTGACACTTTTTCCACCAAGTAAAAATCTGCTGCCATGGGAAAACCACTCTAAGATAGCCAAAATCAATGGAGGTTTTTATAGAGGGGCCCAATGCAATCTTGTAGGATTAGAAAAGAAGTTTCTAGGAATCACTTTATCTGAGTAAAAACATGCTAAATTTTGTAGTCATTTTGCACTTTGGACTCTGAAGGGATCAATCTACTTGAATGTAGCTCAGAGCAATTCTGCATGTTTGGGTGTGAAAGAGGACCATGTATAGTATAAAAGTACATATTTATATGTTTTGGAATAGTCTGTTTGGTCACACGAGTTGTAGAAAAAAATTGTACCACTTTGCAACTTTGCACTGCTTGCATTTGATACTCTTTCCATCAAGTGAAAATCCACCGCCATGGGAAAATCACTCTATGATAGAAAAAAACTAAGAGAGGTTTTTGTAGAGGGGCTCAACATGATCCTATAGGAATAGACGAAAATTTTCTAAGCATCACAATATCTAAGTAAAAACATGCTGAATTTTGCAGCCATTTTGCACTTTGGACTCTTAAGGGATCAATCTAGTTGAGCATAGCTCAGAGTGATTCCACATGTTTGAGTGCAAAAGAGGACCATGCCTAGTGCAAAAATATCCATTCAGATGCATTGAAATAGTCCATTTGGTCACACAAGTTACAGAACGAAAGTTGCACCACTTTGCAACTTTTCACTACTTGCATTTGACACTTTTTCCATCAAGTGAAAATCCGCCACCACGGGAAAACCACTCTAAGATAGCAAAAATTGAGAGGGGGTTTTTTAGAGGAGCCCAATGTGATCTCATATTCTTAGATGAAAATTTTTTAAGTGTCACGGTTTTTGAGTAATACCCCTTCAAATATTGTTTCCCTTTTGTACTTTGGCCATTTTTGATGCACATGTTCCAAGACAATCACTATTGATCTTGAAGTATGTGTTGTAGCTCAATAATTGCTATCTAGATCAGTCATTTTTTTGTGAATTCATTTGAGAATTTTGTGAGAAAAGGTGTAAAACTAGGTTATGCTGACCTACTAGACAAGGCCGAGTGAAGCGTTAAAATTGAAGAGATAGAGAGTTGTTGGTTGAAACTTTGTTTGAAACTCATTCATTTGAGGTTTTGTGAAGATTGACACCCCTTTCTTAATGATTCAAGAGTTTCTACCAAGATCCACAAACCATTAGGGTACTTCTAACCCAAACTTAATAGGAGAAGATCAAATTAAACAAACATCATTCTTTTACTCAAATTTCACGAAAAATTCACTTATCCATTCACAAAAATCTCACTTTTCCCATTAGAAACTATAAGGAAACCAACAAGCCAAGCACTTCATTAGAATTTTATGTCATTATCAGATTCAATCAATTACTCATCATTTCAACTTGTTTCAATGAGGGAATAAGACTACAAACCATTGAGTCTGCTTCTAAACACTCACTAGACATCCAAGACACTATAAACAACCTATTTTTGACTAAAATAAATTAGATACACACTTACAAACCACTAGCCATTAGACTTACCATTAACTTGTAGTTAAAAACACCATTTTGCACCAAAAATCCACCTTACTCAAAAACATCAAATCTTCAAGATTAAAGTTTTCACCTTTACCAAACCGTAGACACATATTTAAATACATTATCTTGGTAGTTTCAATACACATTCAAACTTTGAAAACTCCGTTTACTCAGATTACCACTTTTTAGCAATCAAAACATCATTTTACACATTGTGTAAACCTTGCTTAAAACACTCAAAACACTAAGTTAGCTTCCTAGATCTTATCCAAGCATTGAGACATGTTTTCCAACACCTATTAGATAGATTTCAATCATAAATAATCATGCAAATCACTGTCTACATAGATTTTCCCATTTTAGCTATCAAGGCATCAAATTGCAAGTAGGTTTCCAAACCTTGAACTAGGTGTAACTTCTTATTGAGATCCTTTCAAACCTAGAAAAACATCTTTTCAGCAACCCATTTTGGCCAATATTAACATATCCAAAAATAAGATATACCTATTTTGGAAAATATGTGTAAACCAATAGCCTACCCATTGGAAAATGCTTCAAATTAGACCAAATTTATAAAGGGACCACCAATGAATCAAATCCAAAACCACATATTACTTAAAAAATTATTTAATCATGTGTAGAAACTTAGGATTCACCAATATCTATGGGCTTAAAGGCCCAATTAAACACCCAACAATAGAAAGCTTGTTTTTAGCTTTAAACCATGCAAAAGGAATGAGGGTTTGATAGAAAACACCATTGAAGACCTTCAAAATCTTAGCAACTACTAAAAAAAAAATTAGATATGTCTTCATATGCATTCTAAACCTCCTTCCATCTTTGAACACTTCATTTTCCTCAAAACACCACTTGGAGCCACACTTTTCACTTGGAAATTCATCAGAAAACCCTATAACAACAATTCCACCTTTGTTTCTTGAATTCCCCTACACAAATAAACACACAAACACCTAAAAAGTCCTAATAATAACCTACTCCACTGATATAAACTATCAAATTTTGTGGAGTAGTCATTATTGGTTATCTAGACTCTTAAAACACCAATCTTGAGGGTTTACAGACCGAGTTGAGAAAAATTAGTTCAAACTAATGATAAACTCAATGGATACCCTCCTAAATAGATTCAAATGAAAGATTATTCAGTGTTCTACCTTACACAACAATATTCAAGGCCTTTAACTACTATACAAACCATACAAGTTAATGAACAACTGGAAATACTTAAAAAATCACTAAAACAAGGACTTTATTGATTGTAATTCTTCAAGAATACAAAAGATCTATTTTTTTCTCGACCTTACATGCTTTATATAGATGCTTCCCAAATAATAAATTCCTTTTCAACTTCCTTCATCAACCTATCCCTCTAATTTCCCACAAAAAGACTCTTCAACTTCTTTTTTTGCCTTTTCTTACATTTTTGACAATTTTTACA
This sequence comes from Sequoia sempervirens, assembly GCA_007258455.2. NCBI lineage: Eukaryota > Viridiplantae > Streptophyta > Pinopsida > Cupressales > Cupressaceae > Sequoia > Sequoia sempervirens. The sequence continues at coordinate 16,849 of VDFB02090098.1, read as the reverse complement.
ACTTTTGCACTTTTAGCAGATTTTTTTTGGAAAATAGAATTGCCTCACCTCCTAGTGACCTAATAAACATTCAAATACATTGAAATAGGTCTTCACATGACCTTTTACATAAATTTTACATTTAAAAATTCAATTTTTCAAAAAATTTCCTTTTGTAGGCATTTTGTGAGCATATTCAAATTGAAAAACACCTAATTTCAATACACCATAGGTGTTCATTATGAGGTTAACTTCAATTAAGTAGCTTGAGATTCCCTCGCTAAGCTTCAAATGATCTTTTGTAATGGATTCAAATAAAAATTAAGATTTTTCAAGATCATCAAAATAAGGATGTTGCATTGCTTTTTTGGCTGAGATTCTCTTTGATGGCTCATAAATCAGAATTTTTTGTAACAAGAGACCAATCAATTTTAAGTCATTTACTTACAAATATGCAAAGTAAAAGAGAAAAAGAAAGAGAATCCAAAATGGAAATGAAATGAAAATAGTTAGAAGGAACTTACAGATAGGCACGCGAGTCTCTCAACTTAGTCACTCTTGGTCATACATCTTCAGTGGGAGTTCCAAGATACCTATTGCACACAACACCTCTCATGAATAGAGTAAGTTGAAATTTGAGATGCTCTTATAATTTCTACATCATAGCTACTCATGATAAGGTTGACTTCAAATGAATAACTTTAAATTCCCTCACCAAGTTTTGAACATACTTTTGTAATCTTAAAATCATGATTGAGATTTTTCAAGATCATCAAAATAAGGATGTTGCATTAATTTTTTGGCTAACATTCTCTTGGATGGCTCATAAATCTGCATTTTCTGCAAGGGGACACCAATCAATTTGTAGTAGGTTACTTATAAATAGGAAAAGTAAAAGAAGATGATAGCATTTCCATCAAACAAATTAATGTGCATACAAGTATAAATTAATAAGAACCAATGTGCATACTTACAAATTAATCTAATGAACCATCTGGGTCTGCTCTACTCTTTATTGTGTCAAGTATTGCCTCGTGGTTAGACTCATCGACTTTACACAAGACCTTGTTCAAAAGTCTACCCCCATATTTTTTTAAATGAACATTAGATGCCATGAAAAGGTTTGATTAATTAAGAATCTTACGATGAGTGTAAAAGTCCTGAAATAGCCAATGTTTAACACTCTTATGTGAGTACCTTCTAAACCACATTCTAGTAACAACAACTGAGCTTATAGGGTATTCAATGTTTTCTCCATCTATAACTGGGGCCTCCAATTTATTTTTGCCCTCAACACAATGACACAAGTAATAGTCCATTCCCTCTTCATTGTCTTCATTTGCAATAACTACATAAACTTGCCCTACATTGATATGTGTAGCAAATCTCTTGAAATCAGTCAACATTATGAATACACAACAAAGTAATATATTAATATGGAATTTCAAAAAATAAGCAAGAAGATATATTACCTAGTTGAACTAGATTTGATACAAGGTCAAATTCGATCGATGATTCCATCTATGTTAGTTCCAATGCTATCAGAGGGCAATACGTGTGAAGCAGGCTAAGATAACTTGTCAACCATTTGTCAACCCACTCCCCTAACTCACAATCATTCCAAGCTTGCATTGTACATGAAGAACAAAATCCTTCCATCTTCCATGTATTGATACTCCATGAACCTGCATTTAAGCTAAGGAAAGAGTATAACTCACTTGATCTTGTTAGTGTACAACAATCCTCATATGTTGCAATGTTAGTATCATCCATCAACCAAAAATACCTATGAACTAAAGAGATACTTTCATTACCCGGACCCATAAAATCATTACACCACTTGATGATTGATCTTGCATCTATCAAATTTGTACTATCATTATACTTTAACTCTTTTCATGCTAATGCTCTTTTCACACATGTTCCCCCTTTCCATGCCCAACCTCACAAAAGTTTCACATATGTTGTACACCTATAATGACATGCACCCTACTGAACCAGTAGAAAATGTGTGAGTTCTTGAACTATGTTGCAGAGTTATCCAAACATATTATATGTCAACTGTATCCTATGTGCCTCTAAGCCAAATCACTATAGAACATCTAGAAGCAACCTTGCATGAAATATGGTGAATGTGTGTGATCATCACTAATATAAAAGTCATTCTCCCTCAATACCTTCCTTTGGTCCTTTGTACTATTAGCTTCATGAATGAATGCTATTTGAACAAATATCAAAACCCATGTGGAGTTGTAATACTATGACTGTACCTCACATTGTGGTTGTAGAGTGTAGTTCTCTACAAAGTCAACCACTGATACTATACTACCAACTAGAAAGTTGTCCTTGCATAACTTGAATTGTGTGTCCAACCATCAGGCTCTATGGGTATGTCTTGCATACTCATACACTATATTGTCACGAAACATAGACATAAACTGGTACATTGGAATCTTTTGAATAACCAAATCGCACCTTTTTGCTTGAGACCCATCTTTTGTAGCATATTCCACCATTTTATACTTCCCAAACTCTACTAGTTTATGTCCCACCTCATCTATGTTGAAATGTATTAGAATATGCTACAAGCCACTGCAACGCTCGCATGAACCATCCAAGCGTGTTGTCTTGTAGAATATTTGGCCATCCTCTATTTCGCATAATTTTTTTGATAAGAACTCTGCTGAATATTTTGGTGGGGCTTCTATGCCACAATCTTGCAAAACATTGTTAGTATGCAAATCACAACATATAGAATGATAAACGTCATAATGGTTGGAGAATTCAATATGTAGTCTACAACAATAATTAATCTATGTGTGATTTATCTTGACATAAAAAGGTTTAAGAATTTCAAAAAATCTTTGAAAAATACTAATTTGAGGATAACCCATTTGAAATTTATGAAAAAATTGGGTTTGATTCATATCCAAAAAATACTTTGGATGTGGCTCACGATTTTGACTTCCAATTCTCCTTCTTACCACATCCCTTTGATTTAGAGATGGCCTTGTGTTAATCTTCAAATACTCTCTAATTAGGGTTCTCAATGCTTCAACAACTTTTTTATCCTTTTGTGGTAGTCACCCCAAGAATTCCCATAATTCATTTGAATCGGTGCCCTTAATTCTTTGCCACCTTTGAATGGATTTTGATAAAAAAATTCTACTAATTCTCATTTGTTCACTCATATTTCTAATGAGATGAGTTATCTTTGTTTGACTGCTTACCAAAATCTATGTATTGACACGTCATGTGACATTACTATCCTTTGAGAGCGAGGTCTTACCCACACTCTCATATGCATCCATTAGATTCTTCATAATAGTGTTTTCACTTGATGCATTCTATCTTCTCAACCCAAGAATCTTCATGATGTCTCTATACTTTATACCCCACATCATTTCAAAAAATACTTGACATCTTGTGGTCTCATTCAGCCTTTCAAAGTAGAATTTCCAAATATTATCAACATATCTTCTACAAGTTTGTGTTGGAATCTTACCTTCCATGTGCTGCAAAATATCCTCATCAATATTAATCAAATACTTTGGCTTTCTATGAAAAATTATAGGTGGTGTTATTCTAGGTACATACATCTCAACATTAGGAATTTTATCAATATTTAATTGAGCTAGGCTAGATTGCATACCTTAGATCGAGGGTGGAGTAGAAGACATACCTTTAGGTTCTCGTGGGGATGATGGCATACCTTCTTTGTCAAATCCAAGTGATGATGTACTCTCAACTTGAGATGTGTTCGATGGTGTACAACCATATTCATTTGTCATAAATGGTGTCCCTCCATATTCTCTTGTGCTTAATGGTGTCCCTTTGTATTCACTTTCCATAGATGGTGTGTCTCCAACTACGGTATTCAAATCTATCTTAGCACGATGCTTTCACATTTGTGCCCTTTGTGTTGCCAAATCGTGTTCTCTTTTTGACGGTTGAGGTTCCTCTTCAGTTGGATTTTTTTCATCAATAGTACCCAATTTCTTCTTTTCACAATATGTTTCCACTCGTTCTTTGTCCTTTTATTTGAATGTTTCATACTCTTCATCTGTTAGTTTATTCCTTATTTGTTTCTTTGGCATGATGGATAATTTTACCTATAGCATGGTAATGAGGCGAATATTAGTTCCTAAAGTATTTTTCCATTCAAATAAATGAAAAATATGTTATTCAAGGCTTCATAAAAAATAATTACAATCATCTTGTACAATAATATTTCTAGCATAGACAAAGGTGGTGCAGGGGCATGCCATGATGACAAGATAAGCAAAATTACATTGTTTTCCTTGTGTAAATGGAGTGTTAAAGAAGGGTTTTGATGAAATGTTGAAGGAACCTTCCATGTAATGGTTGTTTGAGTTTTTGAAAGAAATTTTTGAAGTGTTGGTATTGGTGAGGTATGGTAAGACTGGTTATCAGGACTTTCAATAAACCTTAGGTTATTTGCATGAAAGTTGAGGCTTTGGTGGTACAAAGTTTTAGAGGTCAACGCTCTAAGAAATAATGGTTGAATTTGTTGTTTTGTAACACAATTAGTGACTATTAGTTGAGATTTGGTGAAAACAAAGTTTTCTGGAGGTACCTCCTTTGTAAAAGAGGGCTATTTGGTGACCTACAAGGTAGGGAAACCTATTGGTTTTCAATATTGTTGCAAAGAAACCTTTTGAAACCTTTTGGTATGTTGTGTTAGGAGTTGAAGTGTGTCTTAGATGGTGTTTATTAGGTCTTTGTATGGACTTCTCTAAAAGTTATTGAGAAAAAATAGTGTTGGAGGGCTACAAGCCTTTAGGTATGTGTTTGGGATAAGTTGAGTGTATAGTGTTTAAGGGGTTGGTTTGTTGTTTTAGTCTAATTATTTTGAGTTGGTTGGGGTCTTCACCACCTAGGTTTCTATCACACTACCCCTACCTTCTCAACCCTACCCTATTGGCAAGCTAGTGGAGCATTGGAAAGCTAGCTCACTCACTAGCTTGCCAATGCAGTAGGGTTGAGAAGGTAGGGGCAGCGTATGCCACCATAGCACTCCATTTCTATGAGGAATATGCTACCCATACCTTCTCAAACCTATTGCATTGGAAATCGTGACACCCCATTTCTATGAGGCATACGCTGCCCCTACCTTCTCAACCATACTACATTGGCAAGCTAGTGGAGCATTGGCAAGCTAGCTCACTCACTAGCTTGCCAATGCAGTAGGGTTGAGAAGGTAGGGGTAGTGTATGCCTCATAGAAATGGGGTTTCATGGTGATATACATATATCACCATGACACCCCATTTCTATGAGGCATACGCTTCCCCTATCATTTCTACGAGCCATACGCTGCCCCTATAACAATGACACCCCATTTATATGAGGCATATGCTGCCCCTACCTTCTTAACCCTACCGCATTGGCAAGCTACTGGAGTGTTGGCAAGCTAGCTCACTCACTACCTTTCCAATGCCCCCATTTCTATGAGGCATACACTTCCCCTACCTTCTCAACCCTACCGCATTGGCAAGCTAGTAGAGCATTGGCAACCTAGCTCACTCACTACCTTTCCAATGTGGTAGGGTTGAGAAGATAGGGGCAACATATGCCTCATAGAAATGGGGTGCCATGGTGATATATTAGCTTGCCAATGTGGCAGGGTTGAGAAGGTAAGGGCAGCATATGCCTCATATAAACGGGGTTCCACACTGATGTATATCACTGTGGCACCCCATTTATGTGAGGCATATGATGCCCCTACCATGTCAACCATTTCTGAGATCGACCTGAACACATAGTTTTAAGGTTTGAAAGTCATTTAAAATGGTGTGTTGACCCATTCCTCTCACTATGGCCACTCTAACTTGAGGAATGGGTCTACAAAATCACTAAAAAGGTGTGGGAATGTTTAGTGTGTATAGGGGAGGTCAAGAGTTGAGTTGGGCATGAACCCTTAGAGTGAAATTTGGTGTTTTCCATGTGAATTTGAGAGGTTTTGACATGATAAAGTCAGTATTGTGTTAGGGAAGCATTGTTTCTTGTTGAATTGAGTTTGTGTAGGCCATTTTAGACCTGTTTGAGGTGGTGGAATGTTTTGATAAGGTTAGGAAGTGTCTTTTCCAATAAGCCCTAGGTTATTTGGCTTAAAAAGAAGGTTTTTTGGTTTTGGCATCTTAGTGGATGAATTTATGAGAAATAATTGTGAATTATTGGGTTTTAATACATATAAATTTCTTTCCACATTTTTTTGGAGGTTTTGGTCAAGTTTCAAGATAAGTTTCTTTGCTAAAGTGTCCTAATTTGAGGCCTAGTTCGCGTAGAAAGCTTGATTTGAAAAAGTTGCTACAAAGTAACCAATAGTGGTTTGTTGAAATGTCATTGTGTACCTTGAAGGGTCCTTGAAATCATTCAAGTCTTGGTTTGAAAGAATCTTATCAAGAATAAATACCTGATTGAATGAGTTGGAAATGGTATAAGGAAGAGTGCTAATTTGGTGAAAAGTGAAGAGTTTTGAGAATTGTGACTTGTGAATTGTTGTTGTTGGTTGATTTCCTATGTTTAGTTGTGTTATATGATGTCCCCTAGTAGCATCACAATTCAAAATATTTTTCCATGCTTCCATTTTTAGCCATGATTGCAAGGTAGGTTGCACCTTTCCACATGTTGCTAACTTAGCCTTCAATAAAGAGTCTTCTAACAGTGGAGAGTGTTGGAAACAAGAAAACATGAGAGGGGGCATGAATCAGTGTTGTGCAAAAATTAGATTTATTATTCTAATTTTTAACTCACTCAGGCTTTCAACAAAAGAAATATGCATGAACAAAAAGCAAAAATTCACAACACCACAACACCAGGATTTTTACGTGGAAACCTTGTTAGGGGAAAAAACATGGTGGATGTCTGATCCACACTATAATCTAAGTATACCCAAAAGAAAGATTAGAAAATAGGAAGACACTTGCATTTAGACACATTACCTAGAGCTAACTACTCAAAATAGAAAGGATCACTACCTTACAATGGTTTGGATTAGATCCAAGAGAATGAAATGAAGGAATAGCATCTACAAATTCTTGATCATAGTTTTGGTTAAGCTCAACAATCGATCTTTTTCCCTTCTGACTGATTCAACAATTCTGTTCTATTCAACACAAACTCGCACTACAAAGACATTGATGCACAAGTGAAACTATGCATAATATCTTAATTGACCTTCAAATAATTGTAGACATCCTTCAACAAATCTTTTCACACACAAAAAATGATATAACTGATCACTTATATATATCTACAACAAAGGATTTAGTCACTACAAGTCAGCTTAAATAAAACTTAAAAATATTAGCAATTGTCAGCTCAAATCTTGAGTAATATCCAATGTGCATCCACAATAATTGTCCACAACTTAGCTTGGACCCAAAACATAATTATCAAACACAAAAATATTCAAATAAACATTCCTTGAATATTTGCAACACATTATATCAACTTAGTCAACCACAAAACATGGATAAATAGAAAGATATCAACCGGATCTCCAAACATACACATAGATTGGTACGAGGCACTAATATTTCTAGATAACATAAGAAATATACTGATAAACCTCCCATGAGATCCATAACTCAAAATAGTAATAGAAAATTTGCATGTGAATTGATGATCACCAAATTGTCAGATGCTTTGTCCTTCTGACTATTTGCAAACTGACTACTGGTGGGAGCAAATGATGACGTGCAAATAAGTCACTAACTAGTGTCTCCATCAATGAAAACACCTAAAAGCATTTGCAGTGTCTCTTGCCAACAATCTTCCCCTTTGGCATTGATGGAAACACTTAGTGAAAAATGACTAAGTGTCAGATCAGTACCATCATGAACTACACTTCCACTTCAAAACTCCAAAAGGATCTACAATACAACTTCCCCTAAGGTTAATACACATTTTTCTCTGTAAAACTCTCCCCCTTTGACATCAATGGAAAAAATTGGGGAACCAAAAAGATAACAAAATTTCAAAATTGTACAGGCATGATTTGGTAACTTACAAAAATTGGAAAATATCTACAAAATCTCTCTTCAACACTCTCAAATTTGTGTCCTAGATCCTTTTGAAACTCTCCAAAATTGTTATGTGACCACAAAGTAAATAAGACAAAGTTTTTGTAGCTTCAAGATTTACTGGGTCACTAGCTACCATAGCATCTTTGGCCTCTTTTAATATATTTGCCATTATTTCAATCTTTGGAATAATTAGTCCTCTGAGTTTGAATGCTCTCCCTACAATCATCTCATTTTCATGTTTCAAACTCTGTATTTTGTCAAGCAAAGATATTACCTGGCCTTCATGCTCACCAACATTACCGGCTAATGGGTCAAAAGCATCATAAAGGGTAGCCAACTATTTTTCAATATCCTTCACCTTTTTCTCATTAGCTTCAGTGAATTTTGACAAACTAAAAATGACTTATACACTTTTCCACCTTTAGATAAAGTATCTTGAACATTTCTCATGCAGGTGGCTAGCAAATTTTTATCCTTTGCAATCAATTCTTTCAATCTACCAAATCTCTTTTCCTTAAACTCCATCTAAACTTTAATCATGGCTGATTTTTCAAAATATTTAAAGTGAACTTACAGAATTTATGAGTTTCTTCAATTCTCCAGAAGAGGAACTAGATGGATCCTTAACATGAGTAGGCATTAATTTCTACAAGACTCCAAATGCAAGGCTTAGCAATTCACTATCCTCTATGTGAGACTTCATAATCTTCTCACTCGTTGTAGCTTGAGCAATTGAAGTGACCTTCATCATCTGAATTGGTGATAAAGTAGATAGATTTATTGAGCTTTCATCCAATTCAAGATCAAATTCTTCTTGCTATTCCATCACAGATTTCTTCATTGCCTCGATAGCGTCTCTTGCCTCAAATTTGATTTCTTGAACTTTTTCTTCTTCAACCTTGGGTTCTTTAGAGACTATTTTAGGATTGCTTGTAGGCACTTCAAATTCTTCATTTTGTGCCTCCTTCTCCTCAGCTAATACCACCTTAGGAACTTCAGTTTCCATAGGTATTTCTATATTTTATTCATTAGGAGGAATTTGAAAATCCTTAGCATCTACATTCACTTCCTCATTTTCTAGAACATTTTCAGTATTTACTTCCTCAATATTAATCTTATTCTTTAACAAAAACACTTCCAAAATTTTCTTGGTTTCACTAACCACAACATCAATTTCACCGATCATGAGTTTATTCAACCTTTTCTTTCTTTTAAAATTCTTCTGGGCCTTTTCAAGGAGTGAATTCATCTCCTCAATTGACATTTATAGACATAGATATACAAGAATTCTTTTCCTCGAATTCTCTTCCTTTGTTCTAGCATTTAATCTTCTTGACTCCAAAACATCATACAAACTCTTGGGTAAACTAGACATGATTTCAACAAGAACATTACTAAAAATGTTCATATGTTTAATTGTGGCTTCTTCAAGAATTCTTTGATCGGATTCATCAAGAGTTTCAAATAATTCACAGAGGGGCTTAAGATTACCATCCTTAATAACTACATTCTCAACTTCATCAACTAACATTCTAGGTTTATCAAATTTTTCCTTCTTTTCTTTTTCTTTTTTACCGAAAGATTTGCTTTTGTTTAACTTGATAGCCTGAGTTGTAGTAGCTTTCATTTCTCTCAAAACTTCCTTTGACTCAGTTTCTTCATCTTCTAAAGTGGCTTCATATATTCTTGTGCTTTTATTCTTCTTCCTTTTACTGGAAGCCATGTCTTGAGTTGGCTTGGGTGCAAGAGTGGACAAGGTTGGGGAACTCCTAGTAGATCTAGTGCAGGCAGAGGATACTCTTGGACTAGCAAACTTAGTTTTTTCTAACTTTTTTACTACTTCATCCTCATCTCTCTTTCTTATTGCTTCTCTCAAAGATTCTATAGGTAAGCTGCTACTTTTTGTAAAGACTTTTACTTATTTTCTTACTCTTCTAAATATCACTATTTTTTTTAATTATGTATGAACCTGCACACTTTTCTCTGCATATGTTCCAAATCTCTCTTCTCCTGGATCCAGAGGTGAACTCAGCAAGTGTTCTATAGACATCTTCAAAATTCTTTCCTCTACTTCATATCCCATAGGAATGATCCATATTGTTCTGGGATCAACTGCTTACATATGACATTGCTAAATATCCACCATGAAGCATATAGTATCTTTAGACTATTCCACAATTGAAGTGGGAATTATTTCCCTGGCATGCATCATGTTCTGGAAATTTTTGAAGTACCTAGACTGGGTAGTATTCCTGATCTGTCGATCACCAATTCCAAACAACATGTTCCTTATCTGAACAACTACCGGATTATTATTTTTCCAATGTACTTTTCCAACACCTGGAACCTCATTTATGAAATAGAAGGGGTATGTGCAAGATCATGATGGACCAAAAAGTGGCAATATGATGGTTATGTGGCTGATGAATTGTTTTTACCCAAAATTGATGAAACCAAAAGGTTTTTTAAAGGAGATTCTCAAATTTCCACCAATATAAATTATGTGTTGCTTTTAATTTAATAAGTAATTATTATTCATTTTCTATTCAAATTACGACTAAAGTCCTGATTGATAGACTAATTGAGAAACATTTATAGCTTTCAAACAGTATCACATTTTTTGAATCCAAAATATATGTCACATTCTATGCTTTTCATACTATAGGATTAAAAAAATAAAAATTGAATTTCATGAATTTTGACCATGTTAAGGTGGTCGACATACAATTTTTTATATTTTTAAATTTTTAATAAAAATTCATAATTAATTATTTACTTAGAAAAAAATTACAAAAAAAATGCATCACATTGGGACATGAGTCCTTTATATATAAAATATTATAACAAAATATTATAATTTTTTATGGTTGGTGGTCAGACACCTACTACTTACTTTTTCCTGAAATTTAAGTACTACTCGATTGAAATTTCAAATTTTCACCAAATAGATTTTTTTTAAACAAACCTAGTAGTTTAGAAACTACATTCAATTTTCTACAGATTCTATTCTTATATATTTTTTAAATAATATAGATAACTTATTCAAAATTTTACTTCAAGTTTCCTAACTTTGAATTTCTGATTTTTTTGCCACTTAAGTGCCTATTTTTTCCATGATGATCCTGCACATACCCGAAGAATAAAAATAACATAAAATTTCCATATTTGAAAGTATTCATCTTTTCTTTCTTGATTTTACTTAGATTCTCCATCAACTAACTTCTAAGCAACTCACACAAGTCATAATTATCATTTTGTTTTACCATCTCATAAGCTGCATAGATGGCCATACCAGATACAAAATTATCCTAGCTTGAATGATAGATCTTGTAGCCAATGACCATTGATGAAAATTTCACATCCACTTTAGTAATTTCTTCTATTTTCATTTCTCGTCTATCCATTGAGCACCTATTGCCTCAGTAACCTTCTCATTTTTCATGAATTTCAAGACTAGAAGTCTACCGGTGGAATTTAGACCCATGACTACACATATAACCTCTTTCATAATTTTAAATGGCACATCCAACCACATGAAATTTACATGAACATGACTCAAAACATATTGCACCCATTCATTTTCTTCAAATATGGGAAATTTTGTAAAATGCATGAACTTGAACTTCTTCTCTTCTAGCATTTTCAATTCTAGCTTTACAGCAAGATCATCTCTAATTATATGATGGAAATACAAATTCATTATTTGAGAGCTTCCTAATTCTTCAATATTGGCATGTATATAAGCCCTAATATCTTATGTGTGCAATACTTTGTACGGTATAGATGAAAACACTCCTAAGGTCTCGGTCTAAATAGACTTATAAGGATTCCATTTGAATTTAGGATGGGGTTTGTCCTTAACTTCAACTACTAGAGGACTAGACATGATTGGAATTTCAAAAATTCACAAGATTTTTGATAAATACCTTTCCATCGAATTGAAGTTTGATCGTTGATTCTTCTTCATGGTTTGAATCTCTCCACAATTTAGCAAAGTTCACTCCACAACTCTTTAAAATACTTTCCTTCAAAATGGAAAGTGAAAAGTGAAGGATGAAAATGTTATTTTATCACCTGCACACCTAACCCTTCTTGTTGTAATAATTGCCTTAACCCTAATTTATTCGGTTGCTCTATTTCCATGTACTGGGATAGATGATTCTTTTGTGGTTCTCCAAAACTCTTCAATACTACTTCCAATTGGTTGAACAACATTTGAAAAGTATCAATTAACTTACTAGACTGGTCCACATTCTAGTATCAATTTCCTACAAGGGGTTAATATATTTTTTTGACAGCACCCCCTAGGCCAAAGGCCTAAAACTAATTCTCAGAGGAATTACTAGAAGTAGATTCCAGTGCTAGAGTATTTACTTCAACATAGGGATTCTTCTTCACCCATTTCTTCTACATTCACCTTATGATCACATGAGTAGTGACTTTATCTTTTCCCTTAACATCCTGTTGCATGTTTTATTTTACTAGACCTCTTCTATTCCAATAGAATCTAACAGTGTGGCCAATTTTTTTTTTTTTGTAGTTGTAACACACAACACTTCTCTTTATAGGCTAATTGTTCCACTAATTTTTTCTTGATCTACATTGGTTAGCAATATGCCCAAATCTATTGCATGCATAGCATATAACATCTCTATGAAAGCTATTCATCACAACTCTACATTCACTTGACTTATGACCATACTTATAGTAATTAAATAATTGACCTAAGAATGATGGTCCATTTGTGTTCATCCTACACCTACACTAAGAAGCCATATGACTAAATTTTTTTTAAGAAAAACAATAGCCATTTAATCTTTGAGCATTTGGTTGTCTTACTGGATTCCTTCTAACTCCATTCATCTGATTTCCTTTCTTGAATCTCCCTTGTCCGGATTTCTTTTGTCCCAATCCAAAAATTTCTCCTTCTTCATATCCAAGACCTCGCCTTCCACCATCAATCCTCTGTCTCTTAATCAATTCATCAAGTTTGACCGATACTACATTGAATTTCTCCTTGTACTCATTTGTAGTAGTGAGTTCATTTCTGAGATCATCAAGACATTTTTCAAGTACTTCCTCATTGTTTTTAGATTGCTCCAGTTCATTATTCAATTGACTACATTGTTTAAATTTTTCTTTCAAGGATTGCGTAAGCTTTTCTTCATTCTTTTTTCTATCTTCAATCTCCTTGGTCATATTCACCATGATATATTCCATCTCATGCTTCAGAGCAGCATTTTCATTGGAAAAAATTTCACTCTTTTGTTTTCTCCTTCAAGGAAAGACTAAGTTGTTCATCTTGCATGCTTTTGTTCTCATGCTTAACCTAATTTCACAATTCCTTTCTTTTCTCCCTTGATTCATTGATTTTGTCTTTCAATGATTCAATGAATTTCTCTACACTATCAAGATTTTCTTGCAATTACTGGTTCTTAGACTTTGACTAGTCAAGATTATCTAGGGCCACCATAAGTTGTTGCAGACTGCTTGTATCCATAGAAAAAATCCTTTCAATATCTCCCAAAGCTATTATAATTCTTTTGAGGAACTAGCTCTGATACCAATTGTTGGAAACAAGCAACACTGAGAGGGGGGTTGAATCAGTGTTGTGCAAAAATTAGATTAATTATTCTGATTTTTAACTCACTTAGTATTTCAACAAAAGAAATATCCATGAACAAAATGAAAAAAATCACAACACCATAACACTAGGATTTTTATGTGGAAACCTTGTTAGGGGAAAAACCATGGTGGATGGCCAATCCACAATATAATCTATGTATACCCAAAATAAATATTACAAAATGAGAATGCACTTGCATTCAGACACACTTCCTAGACCTCACTACCTTACAATGGTTTAGATTAGATCCAAGAGAATGAACTAAAGGAATTTAGGATCTGCAAATTCTTGATCACAGTTCTGGTTAAGTTCAACAGTCGATCTTCTATCCTTCTACCTAATTCAACAATTCTGCTCTATTCTACATAAACTCGCACTACAAAAACCTTGATGCACAAGTGAAACTATGCATAATCACTTAATATAACTTCAAATAATCATAAACACCCTTCAATACATCTTTTCACACACATAAAATGATATAACTTATCACTTATATATATATCTACAACAAAGGATTTAGTAGCTACAATTCAGCTTCAATAAATCTTAAAAATATTAGCAACTATTGGCTCAAATCTTGAGTAATATCAAATGCACATCCACAAAATTTGTCCAAAACTTAGATTGGACCCAAAAAATAATGATCAAACTCAAAAATATTCAAATAAACATTCCTTGAATATCTACAACACATTATATCAACTTAGTTGGCCACAAAACACTAATAAATAGAAAGATATCAATTGGATCTCCAAAGTTACACATTGCTTGGTATGAGGCATTAAGATTTCAAGATAATATAAGAAATATACTAATAAACCTCCCATGAGATCCACAACTCAAAATAGTAATAGAAAATTTGCACATGAATTGATGATCACCAAACTACTGGATGCTCTGTCCTTCTGACTATTTGCAAACTAACTGCTGGTGGGAGCAAATGATGACATGTCGATCAATCACCAACTAGCATTTCCATCTATGAAAACACCTGAAAGTAGTTGAAATTTCTCTTTCCAATAGAGATAAGGGTTAGAATCCCTTGTAGGTAGACTAATCAAGGAAACATTAAAAATATATCACAGATAAAATTGATGAATTAGGTTTAGTGATGAGGTAAATTTAGAAATAGAGATGAAAAAAAAATAGTTTCTAAGATCTACCAATGTGGGAGGAGTATATTCCAATTTTTTAGAGAGATGTATGGAAAATTTGGTAGCATAGATAAGGAAATGAGCTACTTGATAGAATTGTTTGACAAAATACCTCAATGAAAGCTTCAGAGAGTGGTATGCACTTCCATAATAAGGGATTGAGAAATAATTTTTTATTTTAGTTCCTCAAAATGTATGTCATATATATGTTTATACAAAATGTGGAAGCATACACAAGGTAAGTCAATTGTTCAATAAAAAAATTCCTCAAAGAGATGTGTTTTAAAAATGTAATTGGAAAGTGTATAGAATTATGTAATTTAAAAAGTGCATTGGTAACCTAAGGTTATAATGACAAACAAACAATGATCAACATGAAATATGAAAAATAAAAGAAATGAAAGTAATCCATAATAGAGTGAAAGAAAATGTGTAAAGACTTCACATACCTAAAAAAATATAGTTTCAAATGGAGGAGTTCAACCCAATTACGTAGCCTTAGCTTATTCTTTCTTCAAACTCCTCATCAATTTGACTTTTTCAAAAGCTTGTTCCTCTCCAAACTTCAATTGTATATTAGTTTTCAATGTAATTCAAACTTGAATTGGTATTATATGTCTTTCAATGTGAAAACTATGCTATTTCATCCAAAGGTGGTAGAAAGATCATGAAAAAGGTGGTGAAATGTGAAAAACATGCATGCACACTTCACAACATCATCAAAAAACTACTTTTTTATCGGAGCCCACACAAAACCAGGAGAATATGCAGAATGTGGGCCTTGAGATCAAGGGTATAATGAGTTTTTTTTACTGTTTTTAGTGCAACACAAAATATGCTCGTGTTATAACCCAAGCGTGTTATTTCTTCCTAAAATAGCCATACCTTTATTTCTTCAAAATGTGCTCACGTTATGAGAATGTTGGTTTTTTAATAGATTTATTTTCTCTCTTTTTCTATACCCTATATGCCTTGATTATATCTGTCTTCCCTCTACCCTTATACTCTAATTCTATGTCCCTCCCCTCTACCCTCTACCTTTAACCCTTATACCCACTATCTCTCTCCCACTCCCCCCTCTCTCTCTCGCTAGTCCCTCATCTATCAACCCCTATACCCTCTCCCTCTCTCAACTCCCTATCTCTCACTCACTCACTCCTTTGATATCTCTACCCTTAACTAGGTATGTGCAAGATCATCATGGAAAAAACAAGCCCTTAAGTGGCAAAAAATTCAGAAAAATCAAAGTTAGGCAACTTGATGTAAAAATTTGAATAAGTTATCTAGATTATTTCAAAAATATGTAAGAATGGAATCTGTAAAAAATTGAATGTAGTTTCTAAACTACTAGGTTTATTTAAAAAAAAAATATTTAGTGAAAATTTGAAATTTCAATGTAGTACTTAAATTTCAGGGAAAAAATAAGTAGGTGTGTGTCTGACCACCCTAACCACAATAAAATGATAATATTTTTTTATAAGATTTTAGATATAAGTAGAAGGCTCATGTATCAATGTGATGCATTTTTTTTGTAATTTTTTCCAATTAAATAATTAATTATGAATTTTTTATTACAACTTTTAAAAAATATAGAAACTCATATGCCTAACCACCTTAACTTTGTCAAAAATTCATGAAATTCATTTCTTTCTTTTTTAATCCTATAGTATATGAAGCATGTGACACATGTTTTGGATTCAAAAAATGTGATACAGTTTGAAAGCTATAGATGTTTCTTAATCAGCCTATCAATTAGGACTTTAGTCGTAATTCAAATAGAAAATAAATAAGATTTATTTACTAAATTAAAAGTAAAGCATAATTTATATTGGTGGAAAGTTGAGAATCTCCTTAAAAAATACTTTTCGTTTCATCAATTTTGGGTAAAAAATAATTCATCAGCCACATACCCATCATATTGCCACTTTTTGGCCCATCATGATCCTGCACATACCCAACTCCTATACCCTCAACCCTTAAACCCTAACTCTATCTCTCTCCCCATCTACAATGTACCCTTAACCATTATACCCTCTA
>VDFB02090097.1:0-52467 GCA_007258455.2 Sequoia sempervirens | reverse complement strand
TGAACTTCTGATCTTAACTGGGTCTAGCATTGCTTCTGGTAATACTTTGTGAAGATTTGTCTCAACCAACCTGCGGAAATCATGGGTAAGGACGGTTTTGGTCCTGTATTCGAGCTGAGTGAACTGCATTCTGAAAAACTTGCCTGTTGACTGTGAACTTGACTATATTCTGACAAAATTTCTGGAAAGCTAAAAATAGCCTGTGAGAGTTAAAAATAGCCTTTTGAAGAATTATTTTCAGCGAAAAATCCGAGATATGGGTTTTGTCCAGAAAAGGATTCTAAGACAACCCAGAACGTCAGATTTGCGAAAATTCAACTTCTACTTGATTGTACAAAGATTTTCCACTTGAGAAAATTAGCAATTCGAGAACGAATGTTCTGAAGCTAAAAATTCATGAAAAATCAAACGCACAAATTTAACTCGAGAAAACTATATAAGAATGATCCAGATACTGAGACTTGCCAAATTCGCCAATTTCAGGAACATGCAATTTGTATTTTGTGAGAAATCTGAGATCAAAGGATGAAAAAGACGTTTTTTGAAGTCTTCTTCTGTGAAAATCGCCCAAGAGTTCTTCGAATTGCTGACAATTGTGAACTTTCATCTGCAAAAAGATATGTTAGGAAAAATCGCCTCTGTGAATTGATGTAGATTTTGCCTTTAACTGGAGGAATTCGCCTTGGAATTGAAAACCACGAATTTTCTCTTGAAATTTGCGCCTTTTGAATATGGATGAAATTCAAATTTCCTTGAAGAAAATACGAATTTGTATTAAATTTGAGGTTTCGCCTTTTGATTATTGGAATACGCCTTTGAGAATTGAAATACGCCTTTGAATATTTGAAAGGCTTGCGAATTTCAATTGAAACTTGAAGTTTAAATACGCCTTTGATCTGAAGGATTTGCGAATTGCTCTGAAATGCGCCCTTTGAAATTATGAGAAACCACGAACTTATCTTTTAAAAATATGAATTCCCTTTGATAAAATTTGAACTCTCTGAAGTTGCTTTGAAAATTGATAACTTCGATTTCTCTTTGAAGATATGGACTTGCAATTGAAAATCATGAATTTCACTCAAGGATGAATTTGCCCTTAATGAAAATCGAATTTCTCTTGAAAGCTTGTGATCAACAATGAAGCTTGCGCCATGTTAAATAAGAGGAAATTCGCACTGAATTGTGACTGCAAGAATTCATAAACCCTAACCAGAATAGAAATCCTCCGATTGGTTGCCTTTCAGTTCAACTGCCACTGACTAGAAGTTCAAATTTGAAAATAATAATAAAATACTTATTATCATGCAATGGCGCTAAAAATAGAAAATCACCATTTCTGAACAAGCATATTTTGAACTTCAGTTGACAAACTGGTTGAAGCTATGAGATTCATCGTTTGACTTTACTGATTCCGAAAAGTCATCTCTTAAGCACATAGGCGTCCATTTGCTCAAGATACTTCATTTTTTACTAACTCCCTATTTAATAGCTGACAGCACTGTCACGACTGGCCAACTTCGATACTGATTTCCGGATGACCGGGTAATGCTGAGACTGTTATGAAGAATTCATCGGAAAGCCTACTGAACAAGGAAGAAATGTCTGCTGGGAGACACTACTGTAAAATCCATCGTTTAACCCCTTGAAAAATTAGGCGCACCTGATTAAATTGCTTTACGGGTTCCAGACTTAGCCATTTTCCTAAACTGCCGTCTGACACTTCAGACAGCTGCTGCCGGCAAACGGTGAACCCTGCTGATACGAGACGAAGCTTATTGCATGACTGGAGACATTTTGCATCCAACGGCTGTATTTATGACACCTGAAAGTTGTGTTAAGGGCCTTAAAAACAAAAGCGCCCCTGGCTCTAGGTTGCACTGGTGTTATTTTGACGAAAATCAAACTTCCATCCGAGTACCCTACTTTGACCTCTGACATCTGGAGCTGGGATGACCCGATTCAGGCACTATCTGTTTTAACGGACAGCTAGAAGGGCCCTCAAGAGAAGTCCCTGGAGGTATTGAGGCAAGAAAACTGCTTCTAAGACCTCAAAAACTCCAGTGCGTATTTTATTTATGTTTACCGCTACTGTGATTCTAGCCATTTCGACATCCCTTGTAGGTATGACACACCAAAGACCTCGCAGACGCGACGAAAGCAACCGCCAAATGTCAAGGTCAATTTCCATCATGCTCTGCTGGAAAATAAATTGATTACGCCAATAGTCGGAAGCATTCCCAACGCGAAACGTCATCCGACAGCCTAAAGGCTAGGCGCGCCCTTGAACTGCGGGTACACCAAAATCATTTGATCGGCCCCACGAAAAATTACTGCGTTAGGTAGAATCTCCGCCACCACCACCGTGAACGCCGACATCGCACAAGCTGAACATACGCGCTATGAGCCGCCTGAATACCACTACCGATGCGAAGATTTCTCCCCGCCCCGCAAATAATGCCATCCTGGCGGTCCTTTAAAACCATAGCTCGCCTCGTAGACTTAAACCGGGAACAAAGTTCCGAAGTCATAGAACGTGAAAACCTCCATTTAAGCCCATCTTTGGACGACCGCCATCAACTCGGAGATTCTGACATGACTTCAGCTTGATATCTCGCTGGATAAGCGTATCAGTCGAGAACAATTGATCGTATCCTCACATCAAACCATATCGAGATTTACCCCCGCTTAAGATGGGCCTCGTTAGAGGCAGGTGCTACATGGCCCGAAAGTACAAATTTCTCATTCCTGCAATTTAGGGATTTTTAACTTTGTCGATTTGCTGAGTTGTGGTTCTCGGAACGCCTCGCTGGATAGCTCAACGGATAGCCAGACTAATTCTGAAGAGATTGACTGGATGCTTGAACATTTTAACCAGAATCTTGACCTTCAATAAGTTGGGCGCCCCTGAGCTATACTTGCGCTTTTGGGCTTTTCCTCTGAGAAATCTCCATGATTTGATCTTTAAAAACTCTGCTTCGATCATTGAAAATACCGTCTGCAATATGAAATGTCGTCATGAGATGCTCCTTCGTCGTGAAGATCTTCATTTTGAGTCTCTGCTTCAGGGTTTGTTCAATATAACTGACTTTGACCGACAAACTATTGACAACTACTCCATGCTTGACATTGCCCAAAACTGTGTTTTACATCAAATTAGCAAGATTTAGACTTTAAAATGCAAAATGCCTTGATGAAGCAAAAAATTTGGTTTGGGTACAACATGGCTGAAAGCATTTCCAGCGACACTCAGAGATAGTGCCATTGATTGGTACTCTGAATTAGACCAAGCACAGAGAGCTACATGGAGATTATTGAAGAAAGCATTTCAAGAGGAGTTCAAACTCCTGCGGGATGATAGCGAGATTGTTGCGGAGATATACAATACCTACAACCGAAGACTCAAAGATTTGCTGGGGAAATTGGAGGCACAGCCGACCGACGAGTTGAAGAAAAGATGGTTCATCAAGGGCTTGCTTTCGTCATTAAGAAAGAAAATGAAAGTCGTACCTCCTTCGTCGTACGCCGAAGCATACAATCGGGCAATAGACATAGAAAGTGAAAATAAAACATCCTCCCGAGGGAAAAAGAAGACAGACGACGAGGAGAGTACGGACGACAGCGACGGTGAATCCAAGACTGTACAAGCACTCAAGAAAGATATGATGCGAATGATGAAAGAATTGAAGGCCAACAAGGAGAGTACAAGAGAAGCCAGAGAACTGTGGTGTACGGACTGCAATGCGAAAGGTCACACGAAGGCGAACTGTCCCAAGAACTTATTCTGCGATATCTGCCAAGTGATGGGACATTCCGTCAAGGAATGCCCATACAACTTAAAAGCCAGAAGTGCACAAGTACTCTTCACTCATGGAGAGCTGTCAACACCGCCGAACACACCACCAAAGCCCCAATACAATAGCAATGCATCCCCTGGAGGTTACCAAAGCAAAAAAAGTCTGAGAAACATGATACAATACGATGCAAAAGGAAGGCCCATGATCCAATGCAGGAAGTGCAATGAATGGGGCCACTTCGCCAGGGACTGCCAGAACGGTCAAGGTTCGGGAGGGAGATTGTGTAAGTGGTGTGGACCAGGCGATCATGAAGATAACGAATGCCCTAAGCAAAAGGGTATCCACATGCTGGAAGTAGAAGAACAAGAGGTACTAGCGATCACCAGAGCACAAGCAAAAAAGGCCACTTACCCAGATCCATGTACGGAGAAACAAAGGATGAAGGAAGCAAAAACCGAAGTGGAACTGGCGATGGCGAAGGAAAACAAAGTACCTTTGGAGAAGCCAGGAACCTCTCGGCAGTTGGAGGCGGAAACCAACATAATACGGCAGGTCCTACAAACCATCATACTGATCAAAGTAACTGACCTTCTCCAGACTATGCCACAGTTGGGATTGGCAATCACAAACGTCGTCGGGAATGGCAAGCAACCGCAATTGGAGGAACGGAGGCAAGAATTGGTACCAGAACCGCCACCATACGGTGAACAAACAATCGACCCAATATAGCTCACAGTGAACATCAGGTAGATGCCAGCAGTCGTGCATATGGAGATCAGAGGGAATATCTTGACAAATACTATCATCGACGGAGGATCGGGAGTCAACGTACTACCCGAAGACACATGGAAGAGTCTTGGGAAGCCTACACTCTAGCCGCCAACATTCCAACTGGTTGGCACTGATCAACATGGTATCAAGCCATTGGTAACGTTGATGGCGCAGAAGGTGAAGATCGAGACACAACAGTTTTTGCTAAATTTTGTCGTCATCCCATTACAGAGGAAAGCGTACGATGCACTACTTGGGAGAGGATGGCTGATAGCGGCGAAGGCAAATCATAATTGGAAGAGGAACACACTTTCAATCAAGAACAACGGGGGGAAGTATGTCATCGACTTGAAGAACCAGATCATGAGCGAAGAATTGGCTTTCTCCGGATCTAAATCGGATGGAGGTGAGTCGGATGTGGACAAGGAAGGAAAGCTATGGAATCGAACATTGGAGGCGTACTTGAACTCGAGAGTTGTTCGGAGGACGAGACAAGCTCGCTGAATGGCTTATCTCATTGGCAGATGGAAGACTATGAAGTGTTCCACAAAGAGTGTAACATGCTACAAATCGGGGAAATCAAGGAAGAAGAGGGAAGGCCCAGCCAAGCACTTCCGGCCAAGTATGGAGAGTACAAAGAAAGAGTATCAAAACTAGACAATATGCCAGTCCACAAGTCCGAACAGGTACGAGATGAAAAAATTGTGTTGAAGTTAAAAAATGAAAAGTATGAAAAAATTAAAAAATTAGAAAAAAAGAAAAGAGATGAAGAGAGAGAAGAAATAAATCAAAAAATAAAGAAAAATGGAAGAGAAAATGAGAAAAAGCAAAACGTGAAGAAAGAGGAGAGAGAAAGAGGGAGGAATAATAAAAGAGAAATAAAATTTGGGAAGAGAAAAATTGAAAAGAGGAAAAAAGAAAAATTAAAAATAATCAAAAGAAGGAAATTTGAGGTAAAGAGTATTAAAATATTAAACTTGGCAAAAAGTGTACGACTTAAACCTAGAGGGAAGACTCAAAATAAATCGATGAGTACAACATTGTCTACCACTCAGGGTGCATTGCAAGGGAAAAATCGAAGAGCAAAGGAAGACAGGCGAAAGAAAGAAATTACAGAAGGCAAAACCATCCGACTGAAGACTGTACGCTGGGCACACAGAGAAGCCGTACGGTGGAGAGACAGGAGGGAGTCCGTACGCCTAAGGAAGTCCGTACAGTTATCTTGTTTGGAGAAGGCCGTACGATATAAAGAAGTGGTACGACTTGGAAGAAAATCCGTATGCTTGGAGGCCATGCCAGTGCAAGAAAGGGCTGTACGCTTGAAGAGAAGGGTTGTCATACGGACGCAAGTACGCCATCAACAGAAGGATACCAAGGCCGTACGCATATCATCAAGAGAGTTTGTACGATTGGAAGGAGAGGCCATACGACCTGGAGAAAGAGTCGTACGCTCTAGCAAAGGAGAAGTCGTACGACCTGGAGAAAGAGTCGTACGCTCTGGCAGAGGAGAAGCCGTACGACTTGAAGGAAGAGTCGTACGCTATCATAAAGAAGAGGCCGTACGAGTTGCAAAAGAAGTCGTACGCTTGGTTAGAGCAGAGGTCATACGAGCTAGGAAGGAGGTCGTACGCTATGTTAAGGAGAAATCCGTACGACGTAGTGAGTCTGTACATTGGGAAAAGGAATTCGTACCATCCATTGCCGTACCAAGCATCAACCTGGAGAAAGTAAAGTCTAAGAGAAACAATGCAAAATATGTATTTTTCGGCTTTGTCAGCACTATTTAAAACCTTTGGAAAAATCATGAAAATGAGGTGCGTGACGCAGTTTCGAGTGGTTTCAGAAGTGTTAAATTAGTCTTGGCAGCGGGGGCGCTACCCCCGAACCCCACGAGGGGCGTTGCCCCTCGACCCCGCTGGGGGCGTTGCCCCCAGACCCCCGCAAGGGGCGCTGCCCCCAAACTCCCACGAGGGGCGCTACCCCTCGACCCCGCTGGGGGCGTTGCCCCCAGACCCCCATCAAATTTATTGGAATTGCCAAATTGCAATACAACCCACCATCATAGTGCAGTTACAAGAGCAGTTGGCAGCTAAGCAAACAAGAGTGGCAGCTCTTGAGGAGTTGGCAGAGAGGGACAGAGTATTGGGTCAATTGATAGAGAAGGATACCCAGGTGGTCGATGCACAATGACTTTCAGCATAGAGGAAGAATCAATTACAGGAAAACTACGAGGAGTTGGCATTTTTTATTTTCAGTCGTCTAGAAGACGACTACTTTGTAGGGGGGGATGATGTAGACGGCCATGTTAATAAATAATTATATTGTAATGGACTATACTAATTAAATAAATGTTGCAGTCGGTCGTACTGAGAATAGATAATAATAGTTTAAATAATACATGCACAGTTTAAAGTAAAAGTTAGATTAGTCCTCGGGATTAGTTAGTACTCGGGGAATTAGTCCTCGGGATTAGTTGGTACTTGACAATTGCCGACGATTGGTGTTCTCAAACGACGCCGGTTAACTATTTATATTGCTGTGTGGGTTGTAGTCGGGGGTATGTTGATATGATAATGTAATACTGCAAGTACATGGATAAAGACTGCAATGCTTCATATACATCTATTATGTGAATGCTTTTACATACTCAATGATATTGTGTTTCTAGTTTACTTCTGTAGTGTATTGAATTACCATTAGTGGAGTAAACAATCCACACACGAAGGACTTGATGATGCATCGGTGTGGATTGGCTCCAGGATTATACCATCCTTTGTGGGATGGGTATTTACCATCTTCAATAGATGGAATCAGTAGCTGCAAGTATTTGAGTATGTCTTTTGTGGGGGATTACTTGCAGAGTCAGCACTTCCATGGGGGTTTAGCAGAGGACAGAGAGAGATATGGTGTAGCAGATGCTTCTAGATGTTCTTGTCTCCGCATGACAAATGGATGTGAGTTCAGATTGTATTGGGATCCAGGTGGTGACAGGTTTGGCACTAAGTATTGGATGGGTCCCATTGGGTTACTTCACCACTCCCAGCATGGTGAAGTTGGAGGCAGTAGAGCGCATCGGAAGTCTGAGGATGTCAGACATGACAGACTTTCATTCTGGGTTTGGGATCCAGGGATAGCTTGCGCAGTTGTGTTTTTGTTGCTGCTACAGGAGTCAGTTAGAAATGTGTGGGACATTTCACAGTTCTTCTTTTGGGCCTTCTGAAGTATGGAGTTTCATTGCAGTGAAGATTGCTTGGGGACAAGCAATTTCAAGGAGGGCGGACTGTAATGTCCCCATTT
The DNA here is from genome assembly GCA_007258455.2 of Sequoia sempervirens. NCBI lineage: Eukaryota > Viridiplantae > Streptophyta > Pinopsida > Cupressales > Cupressaceae > Sequoia > Sequoia sempervirens. Next base: position 44,605 of record VDFB02090097.1, on the reverse strand, counting down.
TTGTGAGCATCAGAATTTGAAGGATTAGCCTATCAATTGACCCTCGTAGGCTAGTGTGGTGGATTAGAGGGTTCAGTTTGGGTGTTATGGAGCTCTCCAGGTGGCAGTTATCAGTGTTTATCTCTCCAGATCCTTCTTATGTTCCAAGGCATTGATATTCAGGGGTCTCTGGTTCAGTTTTGAGGGACTTACTATTTATAGTAAGTCAGCGGATGTTAGCGAGGGACCCTTACTATTTTTAGTAAGGCAGTTGGATGCACAGGGGATACAATGGTTAACTCCCAGATTCAGACAGAACTGAGAAATAATGATTATTTGTGGAGTTATGCTATTTAATTATTAATAAAGTGATTACTTTATTAATAATTAATTATAAAGTGCGATTATATGGTTTTAAATTCACTTTATGTTTGATGGGGCCATGACCCTCAAAGGGTCACTTAAAGTACATTAAATAATAATATTTAATGAGTGCCCATTTATTGAAGCATTTATTAAAGTGAAAGGCAAATATTAAATATCATTTTAAATGATAAAACGAAGACTTCTAGAAGGGATCAACTAAAATTGGAGAAATATATATATGCCATCGAATAGTAAATGAAGGCATCATTTGGATCATTTTACATATTGGATTTGTGCTTTTGGAGAGCTTGGCTCTTGAGGATGGAAACCTAGGGTTTTCAAATTTCTTGATCATTGGGAACGAAAACTCTCAGTGATTGGCATAACTGAGGTTGTGAAAGATCTTCCGAAGGGTTGCCCATGGATTGGCTTCATCCAGAAGTCAACATTGCGCTTCATCAGATTAGCAGGAGAGATTCAGAATAAGGGTTTCAGCATCTTTTCAAGTTCAAAAGATTATTACCGGGTATCTTTCTTTGTAAAGCTTTCAAAAATTTATGCAATATCAATAAAGCTTCATTTTCAGCATTTATCTTTGTTTCCAGCTGTATATCATTGCATGTTATGCTTCAGAAATTGTTAATTTCTTGCATGCATATTTTTTGTCTGGTAATCATTCAGAAAATACATAAAAATTACAAACCCTAGTCACTCAGCATCAGGTTTCAGAGGTTAGAGACGGACAGGTCTCTTACAGAGTCCTAGCCTTATTTTGGGTTCTCCAACCATATTGCAGCCTCTCCTATCAATTGGCAGGCTCCCTACTAAGCCATGGAGTAGTCAAAATAATTCCTTAGCTCCAAATACTTCTCTATTTCTAGAAGTTGTGCTTTTACCCCATCCCCCCAGCCGAGTGCTACCATAGTTTGAAGTGCTACCTTCCTAAGTTCTAAAGCCAATTTGTGAACTAAACGAATCAGCTTCCAACTGAGCTAGGCAAACCAAATCAGCATAGGGTTCACCTAGATCAATGTATTGCTGAGAAGGTTCCTCTTTTTCCTCCTTTGTGGCTTCTAGATCCAAATAATTTGGGAAGTCCTCTCATCTCATTCAATCCATTCTCTAATGAAGCTATTGCTCAAGTCACATGTTTTGACATGGTCAGCACTAATTTACTTCCTAGTTATCATGATTTCCTATGCTTACATTATCCATACTTATCCTTCAACCTCTAGCCATTACTTCCTCAAGGTAAAGATATTGAAAAATCATTAAGTTCCCAAATTAGTCACACTAATTTAATCATCCAATGATCAAATAAAAGTTCATAACATGGGATGAGCATAGTTCAAATATTTTTCTTCATTTATTTCATAAATATTGTTATTACATCAATGGGGAGGTTTTATTTGATACATAGCATAGCCTTGCCCCTAAGTTACATCTACATTTCTTCAATAGGTTCTTCCTCGGAAGAATCTCCTAGTTGCTTAGGTTTTGACTGGATTCTACAGATTGGCTAGGCTTATAAGTGGAATATTTTGCCCACATCCAAAGGGAAAATCTCTTAGAGCTGAGGATTTTAGTTTTTGAGATGGTTCAATCCTTTAATTCCTTAGAAGATGAAGGTCAAGGTTCTTCCCTTGCAGACTCTAACATTGCCGATAACTTCTTAGGTTGTTTAGCCTTTTCAATTCCCAGTTGCCTAAGGGCCACACCTAATGTTTCAGTTCATGAAGGCCAAAGCTCACCCTTTACTGAATTTCCTGAGGTTTACAGCTCTTTGCCTTAGCTCTGTCTCGAATTTGAGCCCTGACCTTCTTTCCAATCAGAGACATCATTACACAAAAGTAACCAGACACAGTGTACTTTATTTAGGTTTCTCTATTCCTACAATTCAGTGAAGGGTTTAAGCAGAGGGTCACAGTACACTCTCATAGGCCTAGCTTTGAACTTCATTACTTTTATAGCACATTAAGCTTCTGTAATTTGATGTGCTCTCCATCAAATCATTACTCACTATCATTCCATCTCATGTTATATCCTGATTATTTGAGAGCATACTAAAATGTTTGTGTACATCTTGTACTCACTCTAGATCCGTTGTGTGCTTACACTATTATTAATTGCTGAATGAAGTGATTTATTTCAATCCTTTTTTTTTTTTTGAACTTTTCTTAGGAAAAATATTCATATGCAACTTGTTTTATCTCAAGTTCCATTCTCTTTATATGCAATCGTCTATCTCTGACATGCCTTTTCAAAGCTTAAATATGTTTGTTTGTCTTCCCACTTACATACTAGGCTCGCATCCCTTGAAAGACATTTTCCTCCATCATCTAAAGTGAATATTGTCAATTCTTTGATTGTATATACTATATAGTTCTTCATGATGATGAAATAAATGCATTTGGAGTAATCTATTTTGTTGCATAATCATGTGGAGCAATATGTTTTGTTATGACTTTTATTTTACTAGAGACAGCTAAAATATTTATTTATGGGTGATTCCAACTTCCAACCATTGGGCCCATAACCCTTTCCATGCCTGTGTGGATCTTTGTATATTGTATAATATATATTGATCCTAAACACCAATCATCATAAAGGAGAACATGATATCATTAGAGACATTTGTGACCTCATACCATTTTGTGTTTATATAATTGTTGAGTTACTCAATGCATTCAGAACTTATATAAATACATTTTTGGAGCAATATTTTGCTATATGTTCTTTATGTGAAGATAACTATTTCTATATTCTATGTCATGGGTTATACTGTGTTTTGTGAGGGATTTATCGAGGGAGAATCTAAATCACTTCATATCCTACATATACTCTGAATAAATTTTCAAGAGAACGTGGATTAATAACCCTTTTTCAGAAATAATTTTGATTTTTAACCATATGAACAATGATTCTATGGAAACTTGAATACAGATGAACAGAAATAACCTCTAACTTACTAAGTAAGCTTATGTTTTTAACACACTTACGAAAATGTAGTATCACTGGATCAGAATGGAAAACCTTGCCAACACCATGACCGACAAAGTCTCTCACGACACCATAGTGAAATTTATCTGCATAATCACTAAATCAATTGAATATAATTAGAAACTTTTTGTCAAAAATAACAGAAACCTCTTGCCTTTGCTATGATATATGAAATTTTATCCAATGAAAACATCTGAGATACAACATTTAGGGAGGGGTAATGTAAAAAAGAAAATAAAAGAATAAAGTATGGCCGCTAAGTATTAGAGTAGCAACAAAGGGGGAGGAGAAGAGTGGACCAAAATGAGCACTTGAGGCTACAGCCAGACTAAATTATTGGGAAGAAAAAAAGAAACAAAGATAATTGCAAAGATCTATGCATATGATAAGACTATTAGCAATTGATTTCCTTCCACTGACAACATGCAAGGCAATACTTGCTGACAGCCTTCTTACATGCTTAGGGGCGATCGATACTTTTAGAAAGGAGTAGAGCTATGCATGTCAGTTAATTGCTTTCAAAAGGATGTTGTAATGTCCCCTACCTAGCCTTGATCTTGTATTTGCTTGTTTGCCCTAGAATTCGATTGTTGATTAGGTTTAGGGTTTCTTCTTTCCAAAAGGAATGTGTTTCTCTAATGAAATAATCCTAGATTGAAATCTGCATTCACCAATTTAAAAACATTTCCACATACACATATCTGTTAGCAATAATATCTAGATATCCACAATATATTCATAAACATAAATCAATTAATGAAGACATAAGAGGAGTGCCATAGGTGGATCCGCCCTGAAGCCCTCATGTAAACTCAAGAGGTTGTCCATCACAATCCTTCTTGCCTAGGGGCTTAGTACCTGCATACTCCACTCATGGTAACACCTCAGAAGACACTCGTCCTATTAGGGGAGAGGAACCATAGAGTCCAAGTGGCCTAAGGCCTACCACCTTCTCTTGCCCAATCCCGTATCTTGGGCCTAAGGGGCAGAGACCTAGGTGGGACCCCCATCTTTCTATAACCCAATCCCTAGTCAAGGGCCTAAGGGGCTGCAAAGCCCAATCCCTTGTTAAGAGCCTAAGGGGCTGCAAAGCCCAATCCCTTGTCTAGGGCCTAAGGGGCTGAAAGTGGGGTTTTTAGGCAATCCAACTTCACCCATGTTTCGTCCATCCTAATAGGTTTACAAGCACATAGTAGACAATCTTTAAACAATCAGATATATTTGCATTCATCCAAGATTTATTTCATGCCTATAATCAAATATATTTTCATTTTTGCCAATGGTTCTTTAAGTTCATCATTTCCTATGATAATTCTCATTATGATAAGATTAAAGGATGTCATTATATCAATAATCAAATTAACAATATCTAGTTCTTATATTCAAAATATGCTAAATATTATTGCTAAGTGAATACATCACCTAAGTTGCTGTATCTCTCCTCGTTTTCTGATTCCTTACTTGCCTCCTTCCATCTTATATTGGAATGATCATAGGATGAGGACAATTCATAAAGATACATAATCTACTTATGTCTATGTTAGAGAATCATCATTCTTATATGCCTGAATAATTGCTGCAAATATCATTATTATCTATATGTCCTTATACATATATATCTATGACTAATTAATCTAATTACTTTTACATATACTTACTTTCTACATATATATATATATATATATATATATATATATATATATATATATTTACTTATCTAAATATATATATATTTCTATGATAATAATATATTAAAATATTTACTACTCAGAAATATTCACTTTATTTCTGTCCACAATCTCTATCCATGTTTCTGCCTTTATGTTTCCTTTTTTCATTCCATCCGCCACCATGCCTTTTTGATTTGAAGCTATCTCTCCTTTAATACCCATATATGGTTAAGGGACGTGATCTTTGAAGGCATCTAAGAGTCATGTCTATTAACTAAATGCTAATCGCTGTCCATATGTTATTTTTATTGGGAATAATGAGCATTATCAAATCGCCGTCTTACTTCTATCGGTGCTTTTATAAAACAGTCCCCTATCCTTTTATTGAGTCATTGCTTAATCCCCTTGCATATTATTATATTTTTAAATATTTTATTTAATATAGTTTATGTTTATTACATTAGTTTTTATATATATTTATATTATAATAATTTTAAATATTGGAATGGTCAATATTTATATTCATGCATATATTTTTAATATTTGTATTTATTTATTTGTAATTACTTGTGAATATTTATTTATCTATAAAACATGATATTTATTTATTTATAAATCATAGGCATGATCATAATCAAGTATCATTGATTGTAAATATTAATTTAGTCTAATTGATAATTGTATTATCAATTATAATATTATTCATAATATTTAGGATTCTAATATTTAAATTGTAATTACTTATTTTTTTATATTTTACTCGATTTTGTTATTTGTGTTTCAATATTGAAAAAAAAATTAGTGTCGCTATTTCGGGGACATGACAGATGTAGACTATTTACTTCTCAGACCCAGGATTAGATGTGGCCTTTTCAAGATAGAAAGAGACTTTCGACATAACTCTAGCATTTAGTTGACATAATTCTCAAGTTCTTTGGCATAGTATGAGATGCTCCTTTAAAAAAACCATTGCATTATGTTCTTATTTCACAATAAGTATCTAATAAACCATAGTCAATACCACATTCATATATTGAGCTTTTTCTATATATGTAACATACCCTTCCCAGAATGTATTAAGTTTTTGCGATTATTTCAGTTTGTCAGATGTTTCATTTTGACAAACAGAGTTCATTGCCATGCAAACAATATAACAATATGCAAGAGTAATGCTTGAACAGACTTGATAATCAGACTTATAACTTCATTCTTCACAAATCATACTAACATGCATTGAGATAAGTGCTGATACAAGTTACAGACCTCAGATTTCTTACACAGAAGAATGACAGAGTACAGATTTCATAGTTTGGACATTGGATACAGCAAACTTAGTACATAATTTCCACTTTATGACTGCCCAGTTTGTGACATCAATACAAAATGACTTACAGCCCTATATCAGACTGTTTGGACAGCGTTACATTCACTTCATATAGATTGAGATAAACTTGTTTGCTACAGCTGAGCACGACTTGCATTATAACTATCAAAATCTGAACACAACTAGATAGGAGATTGCAATGTTATCAAACCAGGAACTGTTCACAGGTCTGTAAATGGTTGCAGCAGCCAGAAAAATGTCTGAGACCCTGGAAAATGACCACACCCAGCAACTATAGACTTCATGTGACCATCATAAGGGCCAAATACATCTACAGGACCTCATGTGCAGCCTTATTTGGTTTGTGAATGCAGCAATAAGGGTGCACTAGATGCTAAGGATTCATCATTCATGCCAAGACCCCAGCCAATCTCACGTCCTCGTTGGTGAAGTCCACGATCCAGGAAATGGCAATAAATGTTCTGATGAAGATCTGCGACCTCTCCAGGAAGCTCACGCCCAGCCAACCATTCTTCTTGCTCACTTAATCTCCGCAAATGCTTTGCCCAGTATGTAAATAGCAGAATAGGGCTTCAATAAGTCCCATGACCTGTATGACTCCTCCTGTAGACTCAAACCTCTGCTCATAACAAGACACCTAGGTTTTCAGAAGTCCCACGGCTTCCATATCAACACACCAGCTGATAGCATCGAATAACAAACTCAGACTATGCAACTTTGACCCCAAGAGACCAAGCCAAAACCATCTCAAACTGAACACCAATCATATATATATATATATATATATATATATATATTTCTGCTAGCTTGGTGGCCATGATTAGTGTTCAGTTTGAGATGGTTTTGGCTTGGTCTCTTGGCGTCAAAGTTGCATATTCTGAGTTTGTTATATATATATATATATATTTCTGCTAGCTTGGTGGCCATGATTGGTGTTCAGTTTGAGATGGTTTTGACTTGGTCTCTTGGTGTCAAAGTTGCATATTCTGAGTTTGTTATATATATATATTTCTGCTAGCTTGGTGGCCATGATTGGTGTTCAGTTTGAGATGGTTTTGGCTTGGTCTCTTAGCATCAAAGTTGCATATTCTGAGTTTGTTATTCGATGCTATCAAATGGTGTGTTGATATGGAAGCCATGGGACTTCTGAAACCCCAGGTGTCTGGTTATGAGTAGAGGTTTGAGTCTACAAGGGGAGTTATTGGGAGATATATATCAATTTGCTCCAATTTTGTCTCCGCAGTAGACTCACAAAATTGCAAATATAGCCCAATTAGAAGACCTGTATGATCTCCTCCATGAACCAGCTAGGGTGGAATTGTTTCACCACCAAAACCAAGAGCCCTAGGGTTTCATTGTCCCCAAGACCAAGAATTTAGAGAGCTTTCCAAATGTGAGAATGAGAAAATAAACCAAGAATAATGAAAATGAGCTTCGAAAACCTCTTTTATATCCCTCACTTTAATTTCCTGCTCAAAATAAAATAAAGTGACTTTATTAAGTTACTTTTTAATATTTCTCCAAAAGTCACTTTATAACACATTTAATTAATTATTTAACATTAACTTTTAAAGTTTACTTTTCCCACCAGGTAATATTAAACAATTAAATAAATTAATTCCCTTTTCCTGACTTTAGCCTATAGGAATTAAATAAGCTAAAATGTCCTCCTAGGTGATCATTGAGAAGGGGACATTACAATCCTCCCTTCTCGAGATTGCTTTCCCTCAAGCAACTGTAAATTGGGATGTTGCAATATCTATTCTCCCTCCCAAGTTGCGTCCTCTACTGGCAAGTCTCTCCATCTGATCAATTACTCTTTAATCACCCTGTTCCTCAATCTCCTCTCCCAAGTATCCACAATCTCCTTAGGAACCAGAACCAAATGACCCTCTTTAGCCAACGGAGGCAACTCAACTAATGAAGTAAGCTACGTCCCAGTGCCTTCTTGAGGCACGAAACATGAAAGACATTGTGAATTTTACTACTCTCGGGAAAATCCATCTCATAGGCTACTTCCCCCACTCGTCTGGTAATCCTGTAAGGGCCATAGAACCATGGCTTCAATTTCTTTGCACCACTTCTCTTCAGCGAAGACTGCCTATAGGGCTGCAATTGTAGGAAAACCAAATCTCCCACCTCAAAACTGCGCTCAACCCTATGCCTATTTGTATAGGTCTTCTGCTGATTTTGTGCCACCTATAAGTTTTCCTTCAAAGCCTTGAGAATATCTTGACTCTCCTGAATCCAATCCTTGGCTTTAGGAGCCTTACCATACCCAAAATTCAAATCTAGAATTGATGGTGCATCATATCCATATAATGCACATAAGGGTGGCATGCCAATCAACATGTGGTAAGTGGTGTTGTAGCAATGTTACCCCAAATACAACCACTTAATCCATGCCTTTTGTTGTCCTGAGACACAATTACGCAGATACCCCTCAATCCATTTGTTCACTATCTCAATCTGACCATCTGTATGAGGGTGGTAACTCGTACTCGGAGTCAACTTTATACCTGCCAATCTGAACAACTCCTGCCAAAATGCACTCAGGTACCTATTGTCCCTATCACTAACTATGCACTTTGACAACCCATGGAGTTTGAAAACCTCTCTGAAGAAAAACTCTGCCACCTATGGTGACTTGTACTCTAAAGAAATGGCAAAGAAGTGAGTGAACTTAGTCAACCAATCCACCACAACATAAATACAGTCCCTGCCATGAACCTTCGATAGACACGTAATGAAATCCATAGATATGCTCTCCCACTTCTACTCAAAAATGGGCAGCGGTTGCAATAACCCCGTTGGATGAGTATGCTCTAACTTGTTCTGTTAACAAGTCACACACTCCCTCACATTCTGCAACACATCATCCTTGAGGCCCTTCCAAGAGAACCTCTCTCTAATCTACCAGTATGTCTTAAAGTGTCCCTAATGTCCTGCCAATGGAGTGTCGTGTGTAGCCCTCATAATTTTCTCCTTGAGTTTGGATTTCGGCACTAAGTAAATCCTGTCCTTGTAGAAGATGATATCATCCACTACCCTATAACGATCATCTTGGACCTATCCATCCATCAACTCACAAGCAAATTTGTTCTTGGAGTACTCCACCAATAGATGAGATTTCCCAATTTGCTAAAATCTCAATAAGTGAGCAAGTTGTTGGTTTCCTAAAGAGGGCATCAACAACGATGTTTTTCTTGCCCTTCACATACTCAATGTCAAAATCGTAGGCCTGTATTTTTCTGACCCACTTCTACTCCAAGAAATACTTAAGATTGTTGTGGTCGGTCCTCACCACAAACCTCCCACCAACAAGGTACTGCCTAAACTTCGCCAATGCATGCATTATGGCAAGCATCTCCTTATCGTAAATAGAATACAACCTCTTAGGCCCCCTCAACTTACAGCTCTCAAATGCTATCGAATACTTGTTTTGCATCAACACAACTCCCATGCCCTCACCCATTGCATCACACTCCAAAACAAATGGCTATGTAAAATTTGCAAGTGTCGGTACTGGACAACTGCTCATCACCTCCTTGTGCTTATCAAAAGCTCTCTATGCCTTCTTTGACCATTTGAAAGCCCCCTTCTTCATGAGATATGTCAACGGTGCACCCAACAGCGAGAACCCCTTGACAAAGCACCTATAGTAACTGCATAACCCAAAGAAACCGTACAACTCAATAAAGGACTTAGGTGGTGACCAATCAAGAATTGCCTAGATCTTCTCCTAATGAACCTGTACACCCTATGCACTGATCACATTACCCAAGTATAAAATCTCTTTTAGGCCAAACTCACACTTCGAGGCCTTAGCATATAAGGACTGATCACCCATGATGCCCAATACCTCATCCAACTATTTCAAGTGGTCATCCCAGGTTTTACTATATATGAGAAGATCATCAAAGAATACTAGCAAATACTTACACAACTACCTATTGAAGATATGGTTCATGCAGGACTGAAAGGTGGCAGTTGCGTTAGTCAAACCGAAAGGCATGATTAAGAACTCACAATGCCCATAGTGGCACCTAAAGGCGGTCTTATGTATGTCCTGCTCTCGGACTCTAATCTGATGGTACCCTGAGCGAAGATCACTCTTCGAGAAATACACTACCCCATGCAACTCATCAAGAAGCTCATCAATCTTGGGTGTCGAGTACCTGTTCTTAATTGTTTTCTTGTTCAGAGCCCGATAGTCTATTCACATCCTCATTGTTCCATCCTTCTTAACTAGAACTACAAAAGAAGCAAATGGGTTGGAGATAGGTTCGATTGTCCCATGTCTAGCAGCCCCTTAATCGCTTCTCGATCTCATCCTTAAATTTCTTAGGATGTCTATAGGGGGTGGTTATGACAGGCTTAGCCCCCTTGTCCAACTCAATGGTATCCTCGAAATCCCTATCAGGTGGCCTCCCTGGAGGAATCTCCCCAGACACTATGTCGTGCTTACCCAATAATGACTAGATATCCACATGGTAAGGTTGGTCACTATCAAGAGTCTCCTTAGTTGTAATAAAACACTTAGCTGCCCATGCAACATCCCCATGTCTGAAAATTCTCTCCATCCACTCAGTTGAGACTATCTTCGGAGAACAATTGACCATACCCCTGAGAACAACCTTTTTCCCATCTACTGCCCTCAACTTAAGCTCCATGGTTTAGAAGTTCTGTGAATACTTCCCAAATGAATGAAGCCACTGTATACCCAGAATAGCATTTGTATTGCCTAGGTCCACCACATGGAAATCATCTATAACAGTGTAGTTACCCAAAGTGACACCCAGATGAGGATCCCTTTGTGTGCAAGTCATGCTGAAACCATCTACAACCATCACACTGAATCCCTCAAAGTGCTTTATAGGTATACCCCTCTTAGTCACCAGGGTAGAGTCAATGAAATTGTGCGCTACCCCACTATCAATCAACACAATAACACGTTGCCACTGTAATACTCCCCTAACTCTGAAGGAATTAAACCTAGGAGTACCTGAGATAGTAGCAATGGCGCCAATCTTAGTCTCCACCTGTGGACACTCATCCTCAAAACTACTAGCATCGCAGCCCTATACCTGTCCTATCTCTCCATCATCCTCACTATCAAAAACAACCTCAATATAATGAAACTTTCCCTTGCCCATGCATTTGCATCTCGGCTACCAAAGCTCCTTACAACTAAAGCAAAGCTTCTTCCTCAACTCCCTACGAGCCTCATCATCCAACTTATCCTTCCTGGGCCATTCATTTTGAAAAGGCTTTTTGTCTTTGTTCTTTTGAGGTATGAATGGCTTAGATGGGAATTTGCTCTTAAGCATTGAATGCTCCATATCACATGCTCGTATGATAGCATCTTGAAGGGATTTTGGTTTGAAAGCCTTAGTCTCGGATAGACCCTCAAAGGAAAGCATGATCAACCTATGCTCTGAAACCTCTAAAACCATCACCGAGAGTCTTTGAAACTCAAAGATATATGCATCCACTATACCACTCTACTTGACTTGTGTCAACTCTTTGAAGTACAATTCTGGGTGCTTTTGATCAAACCTGTCCATCAACTTTTGAGTGAAGTCCAAATAAGCTGTGATGCTAGCATGACCCAAGGTAACTAGCCCATGGTACCACCACCCATGGGCCTCACCCTCAAAATGCAAGGTAGCGTACTCAATAGCCTCTAACTCCAACATAGGATTAAGTTAAAAATAGGTGTCCAACTTTTGAACCCAAGATCTAGTTGTGCATTTACTAGAGCCATCGAATGAAAGAATAGTTAGTTTGCCAACCTTACGCTGCAAATATTGATTCTGAGGGCCCCTATTATGATCCCTAGGTATATTTATGTACTTTATGGCACAAAAGTCTTGCAAGGTAAAGGCTACATGAAACTCATCTCAAAGGAACTAATACTCCCTCAAATAGTCTATGAAACCTTCACCCTATGCCTGTTGTCCCTGATTACCAATTGGTTGTCCTAGCAAGAACTGAGGCATAAGAGGCCTAGGAGTTACCCTATTCGCTGTCCTAGTGTGGCTATGAGCAAGTATGTGTGTATTACTCTCTAATGTCCCTTCCTTAGGCAGCTCAGACTATAGCGGAGGTTGGCCTACTATTAGGGTTCCCGTAGGTCAGCAAAAGGGTTAGGGGGACCCAACCGAGGGATGCAAAGCTTAGTTGGGGGCTTTACAAGCCTTTCCGTTTGGAGTTCAGTTGATGAATCCAAGGATAAATTGGAAATATTAAAGTTATCTTTAATGGAATAGTAAAAGTGAATAGTGAAAAGTGCTCGGATCCTAGTGAAACAAAGTTGTTTTTAAAAAGTGGCCCTTTCTTTTGATGAAAAAAAGACCCTTGAGGAAGAATATTTTATTTTCTTTTATAAAAAAAAGCTCATGGGAGGTTATAAAGTGAATTTTGGGCTTCTATTTTGGCATTCTATTGTCATTTTTCATATCAGCATTTGCAGGTGGAGCTCTAGAGAAGGGTTTCAACAGTGTTTCATCATTCTAGGAATGAAAACTCTCAAAGGCTATCATGAATTGGACGAGAACCCAGTTCACCTTTGAGGAGGGCCTACCTTGCGTCTTCGTTTGGGCTTCATTGAAGGAGTTTCAGGTAGTTATTTTTCAGATCTGAGTTTGCAGCAGTGTTATATCATCATACTTCTTCAAATCAAAGGCAGCCATTGATAGATCAAACCTCTCCCAGGCCAATACTATCACATATTTGCATCCTACTTGCTGGCAGCAGGCAGCTAGAGTTTTGGAGGTCAGATTTGTCAATTTGGAGAGCAGATTTATGGATTTTGGTGACTGATTTTGCTAGCCATTCCATCCTCAAGGGTAATCATACCATCTATGTTGCTGCTAGGGTTTGGATAGAATATTGGAGGAGCAAATCTTATTTGTAATCCCGTATTTCACTAGAATTTCATCAATAAAATTCAATTGCAAGTTAGCATTGGACTCCGGGTATGACTAGTTGATGAATGGTGTTTGAAATCAGAAAAATTAGAAGTTTATTTCAATTTAATTCCTTTGTATCTCACGAGCAAATTGCATTCATATTTGGTAAAACTCAAAAAGTCCCAAAAAAAAAAAAATCAGAAAAATGCAAAAACCAAGCAAAAACAAGAACCTACCTATTCACTGGTCAAAGACTTTGAAGAAACAAAACTCAGGAAAATCAGATCAAATTTGGGTTGGGGATCTTTCAGTGGTATCAAAGCCTAGATTCTGCCAGCCTGTTGGGTGAATTCAAGTTGTGTATACTACAGTGGATTGGTTTTCAGTTTGGACAGCGAGATAGGTCATCATGGTAGGGTTGTTTAGCAATAAACAAGCATGGAAAGAATTTGAACAAACCCAACACAAGATCATTCGTAAATTGCAGCATGTTGAGGATTCTCTTTCGAGAAAAATTAGACACACTACTGGTTCATATCCATCTACAAGAGCAGCTAAGAGTTCTCATGCTTCACCAACAAATAAAGCAATTATGGCCAACTATGACAAGTATCGCTCTCTTCCTCAAAAGATACAAAACATGCTTTCTTTCACACAATTCTTGGGTATACCAAATGAGGATGAGGATTATTCAACGTTTTCAAGTCCAAAATGTAGAAACCCCTGTTTCCCCCTAACACTGAATCTGATTTGTAGTTTTGAGTTTTTTGACATTTTTGAGTTTTTGTGTTTTTTTGCAAATTTTGGATTTTCAATGCATTTATTGAATAGTACGGCTTTTACAGAAAATTGAAATAAATTCAATAAAAATACTAAGACTTCAATTTGCTTGAGAAATGTAATAAGAAATGAAGGCGTATCCTTTATTAATCAAATGATCTTCATATAACAATGATCTGACAACATGCAAGATAGAATAATGATTTTTATTGTGAAAAGAACCTGTTATCTGCTGGTACGGCTGAAGGTACAAAAAGGTACGGCAGAAATTAATAACCTTCTTCTCCTGCTATCTGATGACTGCAAAGGACTCCAGCAAGGTAGGCGCCACTATTGATGCAACTGAGAAGCCAGTATGAAAGGCGTTTTTCTCAAGATGAGCTAACACGTGTTTCTATGATGGTACGGCCTGACAGAAGTACGGCCTGTCAGATCTGCAGTTACTTTTGTACGGCCTTCAACAAAATCACTGTATAATCCTCTGGAATGGTGCGCCAAGATAAGCAAACACTGTCTGGATGCAAATACTGAAGAATCTCAGATGAAAGACAATCTCTGAAAGCTCTGTAGTTTACTCTGAATGAGAAAACCTCTGTAGGCAATATATCAAGTGATATTGCACACTCTCTGAATTGCTTTCCGTTGGAGATGGCTCGTTCCCCAAGGCAATCGAACACGAAACCCTAAAGTCTCAGGCTCAGACCAAAATTGATCAGTTTCAAACTCAATAATCTCATAATGCACAATTTCCAAGGCAAAATCCACTAATAGGCTGAAAAGTGCGATTTGCTTAAAAATAGGGTTTCATTAAAATATTCACGTTTTAATATTTTAATATTTCAATAGTCCTCATTTGAATATTTTAATACTTTAATAATCACTTTTTGGCCCCTTCGATGTTGGGCGCACCCTTCAAGGAAAACACTTAAGTTATAATTTAAAATTATAACTTTATATTATAAATCATTAATTAATTAATATTTAATCAATACGATCAAATATTAATATCTTCCTCGTTCTAACCCGATGACTGATCCGTCCGATCTGACGAACTCTGAAGTGATTCTTGATGCCGCCACAGCCATACTGCTAAAAATAGCAGTGGTCCCACACTGCCTGCCAGGAACTGCTAAAAATAGCAATTCTGCAAATAGTCTCCGATCGTGCCAGAACGAAAGACAACTGATCAATCCCTGCTGACTGAAGCTGAGCCAAGCTCCGAAGTGACCCTCTATCCAGTCTATCGGCCTACGAGGGTCATGTGATAGGCCAATCCTGTCCTCTGAGAGATGTCACTAAGAAGGGGACATGACACAAAAGAAGAAAGAAATATCAAAAGATAGTAAAGAAGCCATTGGAAAAGGGGTTGAGTTTAATGTGCAAGACCAAGGAAAAGAAGAAACACTTGTTTGTAATTCGCAACCTACAAGTGATCACAATGAATGCGAAAATCAGTCATCATGTGGGAGTCCTAAAGAAGAAATAACTTTGGATCAAAGGGAGATACATAGCACACCATTGAGTCATCATGTTGATCACAAAGTGGAAGGGCTTACAATCACGGGTCATCCTATTAGAGGTTTGACACCTATTCTGATTTTTGCAACAGCAGTTCAAGTCATGTAGTAGCATGCATTTCACATGAAGGTAATGATGTTGTTGAGTCCTCCTATGATGATACTGAAGTTGAGAGTGCTACACATGAGGTATATATTGTGGATTCAAACCACAAAAGTCCTGATTTTATTCACCACACTATGGAAGATGTTATAAGGACACAAGGGTTGTGTGATGGGTGGTCACTAAGAGCTAAGAAGGCCAAAATGATTGCTGCCCAAGCAAGACAGCACTTGCATGAGGTCAAGGAAAGATGCAATCAGCTTGATAATGCAAGAAGACAAAGAGAATCATACATTAGGTCCTTATTTCTTCCAAGGGAAGAATGTGTGGATGATGGGCATACAAGTGAAGAGCTTCTTGAGATAAGCCCACAAGAAGAGCATGCTGAGTTGTGTGATGAAGAAAGGAGGTATGATGTAGGAGATTCAGTTTGGTCCAGTTTGCATTACGAAGTTTATGAGTACCCTCTTTTAGAGATCCCCTTGAAGGCTCAAAACAATAATGATAATACATACACACTTGTTGGGCCAGCCACAAGTGATATGTCCATGTATGTGCAATGGAATATATTTCAATTCATTTCGGTTATTCATGCATCTTCTATAGTGAAAGAACAATTGTTAAGATCTTATGAAGCATTTTGTTTTACAAAGTTGAACAAAGAGACTAAGAGGTTGCTTACTAAAAAGTTCTTGCATTTTGATAATGTTTGTTTTGTCCAAGACTTCAACAAAATGGAGTTGGAGTTTATGGCTGACGGTAAGAAAATTGTGCTTAAAGCTCTTTTAGATGGTGGGCCTATAGAAATTTCAGCACATAGGTTGGAGTCTTCCTTCACTCATAATGTTAACAGCAACCTAATGACTCCTATTGATGAGGAAATAAGTCACCTAAGATCTGATTCTTTGTAGCATAAGATGGGTGATGTGGGAAAGACACTAGACATGTTTAATAAGTGGAGTCAAAGAGCATCAAAGACTAAGGCACTTGCTACCCAAGCACAACAACAATTGCAAGAAATCAGAGATCGCTGCAAATATAGGGAACAAATAGGACAGCAGAGGGAAAATTACTTTAGATCCATGTTTCTTCCAAGGAAGGAATGTATACAGGTTGAACAAGCAAAGGAAGATCTCATAGGCAATGAAACAAAGACTGAGATCAGTCTTAATCTTCAGTTTGAGAACAGCAGTGATATACTCCACTTTTTTAATGGCATTGCCACTAATAGTTATGAAGAAAGTAGTGTGGTACCATTCCTACAAGTGATGGACTACAAGAGGCAAGTATGATAAATGACAATTTTGATGATGTCTCTTGTTTGAAAACTAAGTTTATGCAATTTGATACACCTGATGTTGCACATGGCACTATTGCTACTCTTTTTGGTGTTCCTAGATATCACTTTTTCATATGGGAAGGAATTGTCAAGGAACAACCAGTGTTATGCATGGTAGATAGTGGTGCTACTCATAGTTTCATCAATGAGGGCTTTGTAGCCAATATGGGACTAGAAGCTAAGGAGTTTGAAGGATTCCAAGTCATACTAGAGGATGGTTCCAAAACAAGTTGCACAAGGAGGATACCACGATTATCCATTGCATTGGATAATTAGTCTTTCACAGATGACTACTTTGTTGTAGGTATTGGTGGAGAGTCGTGAAATATGCTAACCAATTTTTTCCTTGATTGTCAATACCAATTACAATTGCAACACACACCCGTTAAAGTTAGCTCCAAAACCAAAACGATGCGAAAGGTACTCTAACCAAGAATGCGCCCTAAAACCACTGAAGGAAGAGGGGCGAGCATATGGTCAGAGGATCCCTAGGATCAAATAACTCAACAATTGAAATTGCTTACAACTGGAAGTGTAAAATAAACTCAACGTCAAGAATGTGCACACAAGATCCCTTTGAAGGCAAGGTGCTAACATATGGCGGAGTAAGTATTACAAAACTAAAAGAACTTAGGCAGTGAACCAGCCATAAAAATTTCCGCTCAACCACTTAAATAGTGGGGGGAATACTACAAACAATTCAACTAATTCATCCGCTGCGGCAGGCATCCACTCAAGAGTGGGAATTCTCCACTTTTTTAGTGGGTACAATGAGAGTTACAAAGATTATTCTCCACACTGGTGGTAAACCATCCAGGGGTTAAAGTATTTGCATTAGAAATTACAAGTAATTGCAATTAATAATAATGGTTGGATTAGTACTACTAATTCTCAACCTTACAATTGAAAGAATCTGCAAATTATGAGTGTTACAACAATAGAATGAATGCAAATATAAGAAGGATGATTATAGCAATGTTTTAAACTCCCAAGGACTAAAAATGAAGCGAAAATCTGAACTTAATGAGGTCTGATAACAAAAACCAGCAGACTGAAACTGTGAACCAACAAGCTGGAAATCAAGAAATGCTCATAACTTCATGAAATTACCTCCAAATTGTTTGAAACTGAATGCAATGGCTCTTTGGAAGATTGGCGTTTCAAAACAATGACTAAACTACAACCAAAACTTGAGTATTAATTAAGCACGAATTCCAAGAAGACCCCAGCATGGTACGGCCTTCCTAGAGGGCGATTTCCTTAGATAAAATCAGCAACTCCACAATAAATTCTGATAATGCACCCAAAGGGGCGCCTCTAGCATACTAATTGAAGGAGTCAATACCCATGTGCAAGTAAAAGTCTCCCTTAAAGCTGTATACAAAATTCCCTTTCAGCCTAGTGTAAACCAGCAACGTCACAATGCTCACTAACTCTACAAAACTCCACCAAATGACTTGAAACAGATTGTTAAAGTTTTTAAGGGGAATGGCGCCCAAGTTCCAACCCTAAAACCACTTCAAGAAGCTGAATATTATTTGTTGCACAAATTTCAAGACAAAAAGCAATGGTACGGCCTTAAAGAAGTACGGCCCTCTCTAGAAAAATCATTACTTCAAAATAAATTCCCGACTTTTACAAGAAGGGTCGCCCATGCCTTAGAAAACCATTGCTTCAATACCCAAAAAGCATAAAAATTCATACAAAGAGGTGTATTCAAAAATCACTTTCAGCCATGATAACCCAGCAAATACAAATCTGAAAGTTATTACCAAATTATTCAACTTTGATGCACAATATGCACTTCTGAATTATTCCATCCACCATCTAGGGAACCATAGTTTCAGGCCCGAAAAATGGAGTGGAATTGCTAAGCTTTCCCTTAGCTGGATTTTGGATTTCAAACCAGCAGCATAACTCTACAATATTTCCCAAAGATAAAGAACTCTTCTCAAAGCCTCAATATATAAGCTTCAATTGGCAACTGAATCACTTCAAATTCCAAGAAGTTGAATCACTTCAACTTCCAAGAGGGACGCCACCTTTAAGCATTTTACTTTTTGAAATAATAAAACTTTATTCAACCTCCCTTTAGGCGTCCAACTTAATAATGCAATAGTAAAGTATTTAATAAATCATTAAATGCACAATTGACCCCATAATGTCCCCTCTTTAAAAACAACATGAAGTTATCACTCCTAGGCGTGGGGTACAACTAAGTAACATAAAATTGACTGAGTATAAACTTAGTCCATTGAGATAACCAAAGCCAAACTGAAACTGAAGGATAGCAAGATGACTTGAGCTGATGCTGCAAATGATGCCACTGCCAAAATTAGACTTACTAAAAATAGCCAATGCCAAAAATAGTAAGTTCGCTTCAAAACCATCAGAAAGCCAAACTAAACAACCGAACTGCAAGGGATTGAACTGTTGCTAAACAGATACTGCCAAAAGATAGACTTGCTAAAAATAGCAAACTGCTATAAATAGAAAGTCTGCACAACAACCTCTGAACGCCAACTGAGCAATATTTGAAAGAGGAAACCCTAATTTTCCGCTTCAACTTAGCCTACAAATTTCCAAAAATAGGCTAAATCCAAATGAAGAGCGTAGGGCTAAAATGGGGACATTACAAATCGGATGTGGTACTTGGTGTGCAATGGTTGAAGTCTCTTGGAAGGTTTGTCCAAGACTTCAACAAGATGGTGTTAGAGTTTACTCATATGGGTAAACACATTGTGCTTAAGGCACTTGAATATGAGACTAAAAATGGGACAGCGAAGAGCATGTTAGTTTGCTCTAACTTTGATGACTCCAAAGGTATGGATACAAGGAAATAATTAAGTCCTAATTCTCTGATTTATAACAGCAGTGATTCATCCTCCCTTTTTCATTATTTTGGTGCTTCTAATCATAGGGAAATGAGTCATGATAATTCTATTATGGTGGGTACACATGATGCATGCTTTGGCCATGATAAGTCACATGATATATCTCATGTTAGGACTGGGTTTAGACACTTTGGAGCAGCGGATATGACTCAGTCCCAAATGTTGAATGATGATTGGCTAGAGAGAGCAAGGCAAGCCAAGTTGATGGCTCATCAAGCCAAGCTCCATCTTCAACAGGATTTTGATTCACACGACTCCACGGATGATGAGAAGCAAGAGCTATCTAACATCCAAAATTCTGAGTTTTCAGTTGATGTTGACAATTTCATTAAGGTGTATCGTGATTTTATGGGTGATATATTCAATAAATCAGCCACTCCTGGTTTGACTTTGGGTATTAATGGAGACAACTACAATACAACTATGGATTTGTCACCTATTTCATATGTTTATATAGCTGTTTATTGGTTGGGTTGTGATATAATTTTCATGGATTCATGGTTGACACGTGGCTGTCCTACATGGTTATACATTGTATATTCAGATTTATCTGGGTCGACATCAATTTTTGGGTTGGATTGGAGTGTATGGAGACACGATCACTTGATAGGTAAGGTGTATGAGATGGGTTTTTTTTTTATGCATGTGTATACAGACATCATTGACTTCACTTTAGTTGCAGGTCTGATTTATAATAGCAGCCTTCAGGTGGGAAATTTGACAGCTCATGAGAGGAGTTTTCAGTATGTCACACACCTTAGGATAGCAGACTATGATAGCATCTACGAAGGAAAACGTGGAAGGTACAAATTTAAGGTGGGTCTCATGTTGGTGATCAGCCATCTCCCATCTTTACATGGTTTCAATCATCTTGTTGTCCTACAAGAATATGTGATAAGAATTGAAGAACCACTTTGCATGCAAGGTTTGACATTGTGCTTTTGTTTCATAACAATATCATTCCTTGATCACACTTGGATAGTATATTTGGTAAATGAAGAAGACATCATGGAGCATGTAGAGGACAATAGTACTTCATATTTGAACCTTTGGGTTTTGAGTTACAACACAAGGATAGAGGGCTGCTCTACATTTTTGAGCATGGAATTTTCAGCCATAGTTCATTGGGTTAGAGTTCTCACAATGGTGATAGATGGTTGTTTCATACTATTGGGGAATTTGGAAAGATTGGGATCATTCTTTCTTTGTTAGAGGTTGGCATAATGATGAGCTCCCATCATCCTTTGACATTAGGGGTACCTGTGGTTTCTGCTGGAGTGAGGTTCTCAGTTGGATAGATGATGTTCTCATTTATAATAGCAACACATGGCAGATTGACTTGATTGATTATGCACGTAGGATGATTTGGGATTGTGGCATTCACATGATTGGTACATTGTTTCTTATGGATCATAATGAGTTGCTTCGCAACTCCAGGCATAGCACAGCAAATTGGCGAAGCAGCATTCTTGAGGTGGATATGGGATCTCGGTATTTGGTTTCGGCATGCAAGTGCAGATTGTTTGAGGGCAAACAATATCCCGGAAGGGAGGACTATAATGCCCCTTCCTTAGGTAGCTCAGACTATAGCAGAGGTTGGCCTACTATTAGGGTTCCCATAGGTCAGTAGAATGGTTAGACGGACTCAACCGAGGGATGCGGAGCTTAGCTGGAGGCTTTACGAGCCGTTCCGTTTGGAGTTCAGTTAATGAATCCAAGGATAAATTGGAAATATTATAGTTTGCTTTAATGGAATAGTAAAAGTGAATAGTAACAGAGAATTATAAAGTGAATAGTGAAAAGTACCCCCATCCTAGTGAAACAAAGTTGTTTTTAAAAAGTGGCCCTTTCTTTTGATGAGGAAAAGACCCTTGAGGAGGAATATTTTATTATATTTTATAAAAAAAAGCTCATGGGAGGTTATAAAGTGAATTTTGGGCTTTTGGCATTCTATTGTCATTTTTCATATCAGCATTTGTAGGTAAAGCTCTGGAGAAGGGTTTCAACAGTGTTTCAGCCTTATGGCAATGAAAACTCTCAAAGGCTATCATGAATTGCACGAGAACCCAGTTCACCTTTGAGGAGGGCCTACCTTGGGTCTTCGTTTGGGCTTCATTGGAGGAGTTTCAGGTAGTTATTTTTCAGATCTAAGTTTGCAGCAGTGTTATATCATCATACTTCTTCAGATCAGAGGCAGTCATTGATAGATTAAACCTCTCCCAGGCCAATACTATCACATATTTGCATCCTACTTGCTGGCAGCAAGCAGCTAGGGTTTTGGAGGTCAGATTTGTCAATTTGGAGAGCAAATTATTGGATTTTGGTGACTGATTTTGCTAGCCGTTCCATCCTCAAGGGCAGTCATACCATCTATGTCGCTGCTAGGGTTTGAACAAAATATTGGAGGAGCAGATCTGATTTGTAATCCTGTATTTCACTAGAATTTCATCAATAAAATTCAATTGCAAGTTAGCATTGGACTACGGGTATTACTAGTTGATGAATGGTGTTCCTAAATTTTTAATTTTACAATTTTATGCATTGCATTCATATTTGGTAAAACTCAAAAATTCCCAAAAAAAAAAAAAATCAGAAAAACGCAAAAACAAAGCAAAAACAAGAACCTACCTATTCGCTGGTCAAAGACTTTGAAAAGACAAAACTCAGAAAAATCAGATCAGATTTGGGTTGGGGATCTTTCATACTCCCTTCACCTTGGTTTCCATCATTTCCATTGCCCCCGTTATGACCATTAGTACCATTGTTGTCAGCATTGTTCCAATCAGCCATCAATTGAGTAAGGAGTTGAACTACCTATTGTTAACCCCTAGCAAGGTCATTCAGGATCGGCAGTGTGCTACCCTCAAGCGGTTCACACTTGTCACCCATGTTTTCTTCTTCTGATGATGATTCTGAATCAAATAGATTAAATGCTTCTTCTCTTACCCTACTTCTCCTATATGTTATGTAAGCCTGATCTTCCGGATTCATAAATATGCATGAAAACTGAAATCACTGAACACCCCAAAACACACAGGCTAGCAAGAAGACCAGCTCTGCTACCACTGTAACATACCCTTCCCAAAACGTATGAAGTTTTTGTGATTATTTCAGTTTGTCAGATGTTTCATTTTGACAAATAGAGTTCATACTTCATTGCCATGCAAACAATATAACAATATGCAAGAGTAATGCTTGAACAGACTTGATAATCAGACTTATAACTTCATTCTTCACAAATCATACTGACATGCATTTAGGTAAGTGCTGATGCAAGTTACAGACCTCAGATTTCTTACACAGAAGAACGACAGAGTATAGATTTCATAGTTTCGACATTGGATACAGCAAATTTAGTACATAATTTCCACTTTATGACTGCCCAGTTTGTGACAGCAATACAAAATGACTTACAGCCCTATATCAGACTGTTTGGACAGCACTACATTCACTTCATATGGACTGAGATAAACTTGTTTGCTATAGCTGAGCACAACTTGCATTATAACTATCAAAATCTGAACACAACTAGATAGGAGGTTGCAATGTTATCAAACCTGGAACTGTTCACACGTCTGTAAATGGTTGCAGCAGCCAGAAAAATGTCTTGAGACCCTGGAAAATGACCACGCCCAGCAACCATAGACTTCATGCGACCTTCATAAGAACCAAATACATCTAAAGGACCTCACATGCAGCCTTATTTGGTTTGTAAATGCAGCAATAAGGGTGTGCCAGATGCTAAGGATTTACGCCAAGACCCCAACCAATCTCATGTCCCTGTTGGTGAAGTCCACAATCCAAGAAATGGTAATAAATGGTCTGATGAAGATCTGCGACCTCTCCAGGAAGCTCACGCCCAGGCAACCATTCTTCTTGCTCACTTAATCTCTGCAAATGCTTCGCCCAGTATGTAAATGGCAGAATAGGGCTTCAATAAGTCCCACGACCTGTATAACTCCTCCTATAGACTCAAACCTCTGCTCATAACCAGACGCCTAGGGTTTCAAAAGTCCCACGGCTTCCATATCAACACACCAGCTGATAGCATCGAATAACAAACTCACAATATGCAACTTCGACGCCAAGAGGCTAAGCCTATGGGAATATTTGTTATAATGTTCTTTGTGGGAGGATGTTCTTTGTTAAATATCAACACACCAGCTGATAGCTTCCATATCAACACACCAGCTGATAGCATCGAATAACATTCAGAATATGCAACTTTGTGGGCGATCATCCTCCCACAAAGAACTCACATATAGAAAGGCAATGATATCTCTCATACCAGTTCAGTGTCTTCTTTAATCTGAAAGCGTGCTTCCTATAACAATTAATATGCTTAACTTAGCTTTCAAACAAGGGCATATGGCTTATTAACTATCGCATCTCATTTGATTCCAACAAGTTGGTTTACTTTGACATTAAGTTAAAATTTCTGGTTTGTGCCAACCTCTCAAAGAGTATACTCAATGTTTAGATTTGAGAGGGGGAAAACCAAACATTTCCTATTTGCAAGTCTTTGGATCTAATGCCTAGGCCCACACTTTCAACAAAGGTCATCACAAGCTACAACCTGAGAGTTGCAAATATGTTCCAGTCAAATACAACGAATGCAAAATCTATCGTTTATACAATCCTTCATCCAAAGATATTTCTATTGAGGAAAAATTCCATGAAAATTCTCTTATGTGTCCATCATGCCACTTTCAAATTCACTTGTCTCTAAGAATTCCTACACATTTACCTCTATTCCATCTCTTGCTTGCAATGAGGAGGCTTCTACCACTTAGCCAATGGTCATTTTTTCCTCTACTCTACATTGCGTAGAAGATATTCCACTACTTAGTTTGCACTTCGAAAAGATGTTTGCTCAAGTGAAGAGCTTCTTATTGACGATCTAGATCGTACTAAAATCAGATGGTTAATAAGCTGTCTATAAGACACCAATTCAAGTGTAGCTATTGTACAAGATGTTACTCCTATACAAAAGGAACTTGGAGAGAAGCATGGCATGACTTGATCATGGCTACATTGACGTCTCATGGCTCAACACAGAGATCCTATATCTATAATCAAGCCCAAGACCATGCTCAATGGGAAGACCTGCAAGCAGAGTATGATGCTCTTATGATGAATGACACTTGGGAACTTGTTCCCTATCCCAAGAATGAGAACATTGTCAGATGCAAGTGGGTCTACAAAACAAAATGTGATACAGATGGTATTGTTTACAAACAAAAGGCACACCTTGTTGCTCATGTATTTTGTCATGTCCCCATCCTAGTCAGCGCAGCTGGTGACGAGGTTAGCCTATCATTTCGATCCTCGTAGGCTGACAGGAGTGTGCAGAGGATCATCTGGGGCAGTTGCTCAGTGTTTGGTAGCTCCAGTTTTGTAGTTGTGTCAGGTTGGGCCTTCGCAGAATCTTCCAGTGAGCATTTTCAGGAACTTTCTATTTTTAGAAAGTTAGGTCAGGCGGAAGCTGCTATTTCGGGCAGGGCACCTGGTTCAACCATTCAGCTCAGATTCGACCCAGTTCAGCAGTTTGATGTTCAGACGGAGAAATAAGGAGTATTTAATGAATTATTAAATATTTAATATTTTGACTTTATAATAAAGTCACTTTATTGAAATATTTAAATATTTAATTAATTGGCCCAAATTATAAAGTATTTATTATACTTTATAATAAAGTATTAAATGTTGACTTAATGAGTATTTTATATTCATTAAAATATGGACGCCAATAATTAATGATTTCTCCTAAGTTTAAAAGTGCAAATTAAATCATTTATTTAAATGATTTATTAAAAAGGAGATTGGGTCGAATTTCTTCAAGGGATATATATTTCCTCTCAAGGAAAAATCGAACTATTCTGATATTATTATTCAATTTTGTCTTTTGCTTTGAGCATTGGAGTTTGCAAACCCTAGGGTTTCGGGCAGACGATCGTTTCTGGAGAACGAAAACTCTTCAGAGATTAGGCAGACTGAGGCTGTGCAATACTAGCTGAAGCTTGCGCTTGGTGATTTCATACAGAGGTCACAGTTTGGGTTTATTCATCTTTCCAGGCAGAGATTCGCAGTGTTATTTATCTGGCAGTAGAGGCGACTTAAGCAGAGATCATTCATCAGTGTTCTGGCACAAAATCCAAGGAGCCGTACTTTTCATTAATTACTGTACCAAGCCGTACCAGCAAGGTCCGTACTTTTCCAACAGAGAAAATCATTCAGGCTTTTGGTCTCCAGTCTTTTGCAGAAGGGGCGCTTGGGGTTTTAGAAGATATTCCTCCGTTTTCAAGCTTGGATCCTGAACATCTGGAGCTAGCCGTACTATTTCACATTTCCCAAGGCGGCTGCAAGGAAATCAGGTTTTTGTCATAATAAATCTGTAATTCATTCATTTGTTGTTATTTACCTTTGTACAATCTCTGGGACTTGAAATAAATGATGCGCCTTGGTATTCTGAGCAATTTCTATGTGTTACAATGCACATTTAATTTTTAATGAATTTATTAGCAATTCTTAGAGAAATCGCAGCATTACTTCTTGTCTGAAAAACCTTCAAAAACACAAAAAAAACCAGAAATCTGCAAAACACAAAAAAACAATTAGGGTTTCAGAATAGAGAACCATCCGGGTTCTGACATATTTTCACAAAAGGAAAGCAAAAACCAATGAGACTTTTGCTCCTGTTGCCTAGCTTGAGACTATTCACCCAATCCTCTCTCTTGCTACCTCTTTCAAGTGGGAGGTCCATTAAATGGATGTGATGAGTGTGTTTCTTCATGGCAATCTACGTAAAAAAATTTATATCGAGCAATGTCTCAATTTTCAGCAATTCAATGAGCTGTTGTTGTAAGCAAGTTGAATTAATTGCATTGGCTTAAGCATAGTACAGGAAAATTCATAGTGCCAAAGAAGCAACGTCCCAACTTAGGTGGTAGCTCTCTCTCTCTCTCTCTCTAGCAGAATACTACAATGCCAAAGAAGCAATGCCCCAACTCAGGTGGTAGCAGACTTTTTGCTTTCAATTTAGGCTTCCTCAAGAGGGCATAAATATCATTCACATTGACAACATAAGTGCAAGTTAGATTACTCTTTCTTTCTCTCTGAATACTGTAGTGCCAAATAAGCAACATCCTAGCTCAGGTGGTAGCAGACTCTTCTCTTTCAGCTTATTAGCAATTGAGTGCACTATAAGCACACAAAGCACATCAAGATTCACATGCACTACATCAAGCAACTCTTTTGAGAAGGAAAAGTTGAGTTCTTGCATATACCTTCAGAATCTCAGCTAGCAGATATCCTCATCAGAGCTTTTCCCAAGGACATGTTGCTTAGTCTCCACAATTGTACTGTACTTGAAGAGCCTTTCTCAAAGGGGGATTAGCAACAGAGTTCTCAGTGAAAAGTTTGGGGATGATGCTGGAATATGTATTGTCTTGGCTTTCACTTTTCATTCTATGTAGTGAGCCCCAAGGCCACCTATAATGATGTGTAATATTATTTTGGACCATGCTGGCCTCATTGAAAACCAATATCTTGGATGTGTTTATAGACACATCCAAGAGCATTTCTCAAAGGCAGATTAGCAATGGGTTCTCTGTGAAAAGTTTGGGGATGATGTTGGAGTATGTGTTGTCTTGACTTTCACTTGTCATTCTATGTAGTGAGCCCCAAGGCCACCTATAATGATGTGTAATATTATCTTGGACAATGCTCACCTCATTGAATACCAATATCTTGGATGTGCTTATAGACATATGCCAACCTCTTTGTTTCTTATCATGTTCATTCATATTTGATACACAGAGTATTCCTAAAGGCTTCTCCAAATTCTATCTTAAGTTTGTGTTGTGTTTGAAGCATTTGTCACTTGGTTTCTAAGGTATTTCCTACAAAATACAAGCACAATCTCACCATCAGTCACTTATGAGAACGACATAAATAAAAGCATTAACAACAAGAAAATGAGAGTACATCAGCAACATATTAAAAATTTAAAAAACAAATATTGTACATAAAATTTCTGTAACCTAGAGCTCCCTCAAGTTTGGTACGCACTTAAATATAACTTAAGTGCAATTATGGATTCCATAGCTCTATATGAGGAACCTTCTTGATCAACAGAAAGTGCAGATTACAATAGAATTTTTATTGATATTAGCCACTTCAAGGGAGCAACCTCCTACTACAACAATACTCAAATGCTAGGCATAATTCCTTGAATACACGACTGCCTAATAATATGTGCAAAAGAAAATAATAATCAAGAGAGAACAGGAACTGAGAAGAATAATAGAGGAGAGAGTAGGAGGTAGATGGGGTATATGACACTCTAATTGCACAGTAAATGGTAATGGTTGATAAGGATTTAATGTTCATCATAACTTATGTTGTTTGGGGTCCAACCATATAGAAAGTAGGAACAATAATATATGTGAGGGTTCATTAGCATAAATAAACTCTTGAAATTTTAGATAAATATCACTAGCTTACCAAACGAAAATATAGCAAATTCAGAATCCATCCATTATATGTCCCAACAGTAGAGATGTCAATACAAAAGTTTCACTTTCTTCTGCCTTGGAAATCGCCGTAATGTAATAGCATGTAGTTAAGGTGACTATAATACTTCATTTCTCATACTTATTCAAACTAAGAACCTTAAATATATCACATCTCGTTAAAATCAAGTATATTGTAATTTGTACACTTGGACCAATGGCATTACCATTATACATCCTCTTAACTCATGCACAAATATTTGACCCATTACTCAAGTAAAAATGAAACTAAAACCCCATGATCCTCCCAAATCCATGAATCATTTTCTCCATCAACCTAAGTTGTTCTACAAATAATTTCTTCTATATACTTTTTCCTACACTTAGGGTTATATAACTTATATTGCTATTGTCTCCTACTAAACAATTTTTTTTCTGTATTGGAAATAATCTTGTGGATTTGTATATATACTCTTCAAATTTTTAGTGATTTATGGACCTCTCTAGCACCATGCCCCCCATATTCATATCGGGTTTCTCCATATTTCCATTAGGTGTCCATACAATAACTGATCAGGAAATTATTGTAAAATGGGAACTATGACAAGGATCAATTCAAGGGTTCACCTAAAAATAGAAATATATGGACCATAAAGCACTTGAGCCAGCTATGAAAACAGAAACAAGATGTCCACCCAAGAGGTTGCATTAATTAGTTCGCCTTAGAAAATATCTACACCAATAATTGTTCCTTGTTTGTTTTTTGTCACAAACTCTTCCTCTTTACTCGTCAATCATTCCTTCACATGATTCCAAATTTCCACTAGCGTTTGCATGTAGCATAAGTCTATCTTCTAATAGAATTTGTACTATGTGACTTCTTCAAATGAATTTCTGTTGTTCCTTTACATGTAAACCCAAGAAATTGATCAATGCAAGTAAAATTGAAGGGTTTATGTTTGTCTTCTAATGAAGACATTTCACAAAGTGCAAATAAATATCATCACCAAAATTTACAGTTGGATTTTTCTAAAGATGTCTGAAAAGAGATTATATGTTATCACCTTGGACGAGCAATTTAGTTGATCCAGTTGTTGATTTTTCATTTAAACTGAATCTTCAATGTAGAATAAACTCCATGAGGTCAACTTTAACCTAGAATCATGCATATTTGATAGTTGAGTTTGCAGTGGAAAGGATCTAAGTTATCTTTGCTCGGTTCTCATTCACTGAATTCAGATTAAAATAACTAGTGCTATATTCAAGATTTTTAAATAATTACCATACAAGGACATAAATATTTAGTAAATAACATAGAATATATGATATATTTTAACTAGAAAAATGACTTAAAACATTATTTATTCAATTAGCACCAAGGCTATAATGCTTTCAAATATGCATACTTTATTATTCGACCAATATTCTTGAACTCCACTCCTGGTCCACAAATTGCTATTGCTTTATGCAAACACTCTTCAGTTACCTAGTGGACAAAATATGCATACAACAATTAAAGCATCACATATGAAACATTCAGAAAACATATTGCATACAGGCACAATAACTAATGTTAGAAACAATTGAAAAAAATAAATGAATGCTTGATAACTTTGACAATACCAAATCAATGGCCACCATAAGAAATGTTGGTAATAAAGATAATCACACAAGTTATATTGCACTAATGAGAGTGCAACCAAATTGAGAATGTTACTATTAAACTATAATTTAGCCAATAAAGCAGTTCAATATAGATAATATCATAATAGAATATGCAGAGGCACATCATACATAACTTATTCTCCATGAACCTAAACCAATACCATATGAGCAAATTTTTAACCAGCATATGCTTCTTTGCAAGTGAAATTTAAAGCTAGGTTACCTTATTACTATATGCATATAAGAAATCTACTTATAACAAAGAAAATAGTTTAGAGTGGAATAGAAACCAAACCCAGAATAATTAATGGCATATGAATTGAATTTGGCACTAGATGTGTCTGACCACTCTATAGCAACCCTCTCCTAATAAAATACACTTTCAAATGCTTGTTCTAACTGATCATATTAAAGACTCCAATCCTACAATGTTCTCATGTCAAAATGAGTTTCTAAAATTGTTCCATTAGTAGTCTTGGGGTGCTCCAATCTCAAGTATCAAATATGGAAGTTCTAGTGCTTTTTCTTCTTCCTATGCTATGACCAAGTTTTCAAAACTCATGACTCGACAATACTCAATATACCAAATTTTGACTTGAACTTAAAGACTCATCAAATTAATCAAACTATAGTTAAATTCATTTGAAAAACATAAATTTCATGCAAAATACAATTACCAAACATAGGAAATGAGTCTATTAAATGTTGGGGAAGTGTTTTCTATTTGAATAAAAAATAGTACACTATTGCATCAACATGTGAATACAATTATACAACAGCCAATAAAATGATATGAATGTAATGAAGACTGAAAATCATCATCAAAAGTTAGAATTTAATTAAAACTACAACATTTGACATTTTTCTCTTCCCTATATACATCCTGGTGATGGTTGGGGTCCTACACCTGGTGTCAATTGCAGCACCAATTCTTCCGTCAAACCAGAAAGTGATGACTCCTCAAGACCACACTCATCCTAAATCATGACCACCTCCAATCCAACACCTCCTACTTTTGCCTCTACTACACCCTCCTCCACTTGCCTCTCAAATTTGACAATCTCATATTCTTTAAACATGGAGTTCTTTTTAGGTGTAGTCCAATCTCTATATGGTTTGATGTCATCCAAGTCAATCACTTAATAAATAATTGGGCCCTCCACCTTTTTTGAGACAAAGCAAGGGTTATATTGGAAAAAGACAAAGTCATCAAGGCACTCTTGTGTCAACTTGTTGTGCTTCTTGATAAGAATGAATCAAAAAAACTCCAATTACACTCGAATCAAAAGCACTACAAGATTGATACAAAATCTAAAAGACTAACCTTTGAATATTTGAGATTTTTGCTCCCTAATCTTCCACCAAGCAGTTGCAAAAGAAAACATTCACAAGTTTGTGAGAAAGCAATAATCGCACACATCAAAGATTTGAAGTTAAGTGAGGTGAAGGCTGAGATTTTTTGTTACATGGTGCTCCAGTGGCTAAAACCCCTCACAAACAACATAATACAAGAAAAATCTCTTTAAATATGCAAACATGTGGTTGTATATGATTGATTACAGCAATCAAATATCAGAAACCCTAAAAATCAGCAATTTAAAAGTGGTACAATAGCTGCAATACTGAAAATCCTTTGCAAAAGTCAGCAATGTCAGCAATATAGAAGCTGGAAACAACCATATAATGACTGAAAATACTTCAATAGCAACAACAAACTGAAAATCGGGGAGCAACTTGTGGTGTAATGGTTAAGTGGTTGCATTGTTAATGGTGCAACCAAGGTTCAAATCCCCACTTGGCCCAAATAAACGGTGTTAATGCTGGTTTGGGCCCACCTTCGCTGGGCTGGTGTACTCGCGAGCTATATGCCCCTGCTGGGTTACCGTGCTCGTAGGATAAGTTTACCAACCAAAAAAAGAAACAACAAACTGAAAATCACTCAATTCTATGACTGAAAATGCTTGCATGGCTGCAAATGATGTAATGTAGCAGCTGGAAATGGTGATGACAACAGCCCTAAAGCTGGAAATTATGATAACAACAACCCCTAATATGTTTCCTTTGCAACATCATTGCAATATCTTATCACTACTATTCCCCATTATGCCTTGTTACAAATCTTCACGGTTCTAATTTCTTTTTCTTATATGATTTTGAGCCATGGGGTGCAAAGTAACATGCAGAAAGACTAATCAGTGATTCATTATCCATTATCTCTATCCATATGTATTGATTACTTGGATCCATAGTTTGAGGACTCTCTGAGTCTTGGAAAAGACTCTTGGGACTCCTGAGTCCCAAGGCTCGCTGAGTTGACTCGCCAACGACTCCCGAGCCAAGTCCTGGAGAGTCTAGGCTAGGACTCCCAAGTCTTGGAGAGTGAATCGCGCGAGTCCTAGAGTCAGACTCCCAAGTCCCAACTTAGGACTCTTGGCATCGCCTGGAAATAATGAGTATGAATGTTTAAAACTTGTTTTCTGTTTGCTTTTTTCATTTGAAAATTTGAAACTATGAGTATGAATGATGAAATTTCAAATATTGAGTGTTTAAAGATCATATAACATGTGTAATATTTGAATTATGAGAAATTGATAATCAAATTAGGCTCTTATGTTCTCTAACTACATTAATTTATTTTATTTTTTTATAAAACTATAGTTTTCTTCTTTGTCGAGTCCTAGCCGAGTTTTTTGCCGAGTCCCAAGTCCAAGTCCTATTTTGGGCTGCCAAGTCCATGCCGAGTCCAAGTTTTCCAACATTGCTTGGGTCTTCCTTTTCTACTTTTATGATTCCTCCCCATGATTCTTTTCTATAAGTGTCACTCCACCATGCCCTTTACCCCTTTTTGTTAATTTATTCCAAACTGAAACCTTCTTCTGACCTTCAAAATTCACAGCTTTGCAGCCCTCATGTTCATGTGTTTCAACAATGACAATGATTTCCTTTCCCTCTGCTATAGGCCATAGACCAACACCTCTCCTCCAAGGATAACCTTTACAATTCCAGATTACCATTGTAAGGTATTCGTGGAGAGGCACTTTCCTATTTACTATGTAGTGTTTTATCACGAACCTGAGCTTTCCCCTTATATAATCATGCCTCTTTTCTCGCATCTCTTGCTGTTACTACTTTCTCCCATTCCTTTCTTCTTTCTTCTAGTTGTACTAGGGTAAAATCTTAGTTTTTGTAAAACTGTGTGCCTTGAGAAATCTCTTATTTCTTAATAATTTGTTCTCATCTTCTATGTTTCTCAAGATAACTCTTATATTCCTATGCCTTCCTCCCTTTACCATTATTTTGGTTTCACTTGTGTAAAGACCCTTACCCCTTTGAACTAGTGTTACCCCAAGTTTTCGGGACAGGGACGGTGGGGGACAACAAGATGAGTCCCCAAGTTTCCGGATTTTGAGGCAAAATTTGGGGACGGCTATATAAAATATAGGGAAAATTTAAAAAATATAGGAAAAATTTAAATATTCATATGATAACATGGATAAGGCATGCATAATATACAATATAGAACCTTAACATATAACATTTGTGTTCAACATTATGCCAATACTCAATATGCATTCAAAATTAACATATATGAATCATGAAACAATCTCCAAGTTATAATTTATAAACTTATATCAAAATGCCCAAAGGCTACATTGCTGCCGTATAGTTTTAAAGTTTGCTATGTGTTAGCGTTTCAATTAGCACCTCTGGAATGCTTATTGGAAATGGAGAGCTAGGCACAAAATTAACTGCTCTTCAAATTCGGAGGGGAATCTCCCTCTTTTGTTGATGGTTGCGTAAAAGTAAAGTAAACTAAATTTCCTATCTTTTTACTCAACAGCAGGGCACAAGGGTGCTAAAACCCAATGCGTTGCAGCTAAAGTTTTCTCTGGTTTCTGCAGATCTTAACTACAACTAGGCTAACTTTTAATCTATCATGTTTCCTCACGAAAAACAGAGCAAGAGGATATAGGAGTGAGAATGGTAATGGTTCGATCACTTGGACGAACTGTCTCTCAGAATGCATCCGAAGGCTCTGAACTTCCAGATTTATGCCAAAATAGAACTCATGCAAGTAATCATCAAACGGTAGGCTAGATCTCAGGATTCCCAAGGAGGCGCAGTGCTCTTTCCGAGGTGTAGGCTGAAAGGTAGACTACTAGATGTAAATTTTAATTGAACAGATTATATGCACAGAAACTTAATTCAAATCAGACAAAATAACATACAGATACCCTGGGAAAACCCTCCTCTTGAGGGAGAAAAACCCAGCAACAAAGATCTCTCTTATATATATAAACAGAGGCAACAATTCTCTTTACAATGAGGCCAATCACAAGGCCAATATACAGCACCAACTGTAGATGCAATGACGGATAATACTCAGCTCTGACTTGATATCAAAAATCTCTCCTTGAAGAAATTTGCAATCTGCTCTAGATGAAATTCGCACTCTGCTCTAGATGAAATTCGTTATTGAATGAATGTATGAATCGAACTTGCTTGAATTTGTAATGGAGAGGAAATGACCTTGTATATAAACAAATGTGAGAGAGGTCGCACCTCTTCATGTACAAGGTCGGCCAAGTTACAAAACAAATAAATTTATAAATAATAATTATAATTTAGGAAAGTCAGCCTCAAGATAAATTATAATGTTGCCAAGAGAAGCGCCCATCTTTAATAAATGACTCATATAAATAAATAGCCGATAGGCTACATTTATTTATGTCTTCACTCGTGGCTGGAAGGATGAACCCGAAGCTGCTCAATAACATTAACACTAGAAACAACATATAACGATAATCCTACTCTCTAAATTCCCAAGGAGGCGTAGTGCTCTTTCCGAGGTGTAGATTGAAAGAAAGATTATTTGGAACAACATACAATGATAGATCTTGAGACTTTTGGATCAAAGGCAACGTAGCTCTCCTGATTTATTATCTCAGCTTCGATCAAAGATTACACTTTGGGACAGCAACTTGTGTCAAAGAGACAATCACACAAGAAGCAATCAACCAATAAAACATGAACATAGATTGAACACACCTATTTGAATAGAAAGAACGCAAATTGTGCTCTGCATTTAGCTATAACAAATACAATTCAAGAACATATACTAAGTGAACAAAGTCGAAGGCTTTTGGGCTCAGCATTTTGCTGTCGTGAAGTAAAGTTAAAAATACAATGAGCAAGGATGCTCTTATTTATAGAAGCTCAAAGGAGTAGGAAACCCTAAAATCTCCTTGAGTTAATGCTTAGTTTTTGCCAATTTGCAAGATTTATTCCTATGTCTAAAAGTAGGTAACCTAACAGTTAACTGGAAAGTCTACTTCAGTTAACTAATTCTAAACTTAAAGAGAACTCCAATATACAAAAGTGCCTCCAAAATAGACATCCATAATTAGTGGAAATAGCCATGCACAATCAGTGGGATAGTGAGTTAACTTGGAAAGAGGCATCAAGTTAACTCCTGTGTCATAAATGCTATTTTGGAGGGGTAGGACGTCCTAACTAGGTGTTTACACCTCATCAACTCGAATCAACAATTCCTCCAACCAGTCGTTGACTGCCTCTGCATCTAGACAACTAATACTTCGCAAGATGATGACGTGTCGTCGCAGCATTTCCTTAGGGTGAAAGATTTGGGACTAGGGCAAACATCTTCATTCAGGCAAAATTGCCTTTCTGAGCTTCATTTCTGCATTGAAGGTCTTTGTTCAGTGGATATTTCATCACCAAGAAGGGTGTTTCAGTGAGAAAACCCTAGGCGCTGCACATTCTGAGTATTCTGGGCAGAGACGTGGTTTTTGAGGAGTATTGGAGCAAGCAAGAAGGATGTGCTTGAGCTTGAAGGGCAGTGATTATTTCTGAGGGGCAATTCAGTGTGGAGAAGGGACATATCGCATTATCAGCCTCCCTTCGTGTGTCTCAGTTTGCATGTTCCAGATGAGGGCGAGGTAACAGATTTCTGCAAGTTTGTGGCTTAAGAGAGGTAGACACTCAGAAAAAGAGGACGTGTTTTCCAAAAGGAGAAGCGCTTGGCTCTGTGGCCTTGGAACTCTTCACAGTAGGTTGTAATTGTATCACCCCAAAAAGGGGTTGCAGACCTCTCTCCTTGAGGGACGTGGGACTGAGAAGCATTGCTGGGCGGTATTCCTGCCTCAACAAGCTCATTTGCTGATCAATTTGCGACTTAACCAGGTCTGGGCACAAATATATTCATGTATTTGGTTTGCAGTTTGGTCTGATATCATAGAATATGATAGAAAAGTGCAACTATATGCTGCTGTAGCAAAACTGGATCTGGTATTAAAGTACTACAGTTTGGTCATCAATATATCTACAGGATTGTTTAGGGTCTGCTCTCATAATCTGAGCCTTTCCATCATTGTAATCAGCCTTAATCATACTCAGAAAACAGTGTATTATCTGCTGATAAAATCTTACTAATGTTGCTATGAAAGAATTGCAACAACCATGAAGTGTATGGTTCGATTAGGGTCTAGAAGGGTGAACTATTTCAGTCACTGTTAAGGCTACACTTCCACTTCAGTTACTGTACCTTCATTTACCAGTCATTTTGTACTGCTGTGCATTATTTGCAATCATAATCTGAGTATTTGAAGATTGAAAATGCTAAGCAACAAATATATGTAATGTCTATATGAGTTCATGACTGCTGTTAGTGTATTACAGTCCTATTTGTGCTCAGAAAAAACAAATCAGACTGTATTTTGGCCTTCTGATAATTACTGTGTAATACCATTATTGTCATGGGAGTCTTTAGTGATGAGTTCGTCAATCTAATGCTGTTGAGGACATTGGATAATAATGATTGAGTTTGTGTGTATTGTTGTTATTGAAATGCAAAAAGATTCCATGAAATACTCTGCACTATCCATTGTCATATGTTCACATTATTGAGTACCATAACTTCCATGCACTATAACTCATCTATTCGATAAAATGAAGTCTATCGAATCAAAGGTAATCGCAAAAATTATTGTTCAATTGGCAAGGGACATTACACTATCACTGTTCTGAGATTTGCCTAGAATTCTGCAATATTTTCCCTCAGAAGTGGGTCTGACTTCTTCTGCAAATTCGTCCAGGTTTACACCAGCTATGGAGTATATCCTTATGTCTGGAAATGTCTCATTAAAACCTTCGTCCAGCTTATGTAAAATTCAGACCAAGGCATCCATGACTATAATCCTCTCAAAAATTTAGAAATTTGTCTTCCATGAAGACTTAACAAATTCCTAAAATTGTCAACCTGCAACAATTTATTCTTTGAAGCTCCAATCCTTCATAAACTGATCAAATAAGCTCAAGTATGAATTCTGAAATGAATCCACCCAATAGGCTGAATTGGTTTTCATCCAAAAAACTGTCCTACCCAAGGGTCTTTGTCCGAGGGCACACCGAACTTGCAAACACAAGCTCTCCAAAATTCTTTGATAGAAAATATCAAAACCAAGATGTCCAAATGACTTGCTCTCATTTCTTTTTAAAGGTTCAGCTGGATCTTCTAGAAAGATCTGATTTGACCTCCTTAAAGCTTCTAAAAGAATCTTTTTATTTACTAAAGTGACTTTAAAATATTATTTTATTTTAGTCACTTTAATTAAATTAATTAAAAATAAAGCTATCCTTATGATTTAATTTATTTGGAAAACTTTATAAATAATTTATTTTATTTTATTCCCTTATAATGCCTGATCATAGCCTATGGAAATAAAATAGGCTAGATGGCTCTACTGGATGATCACTCGGAAAAGGGGAACATTACATATTATTAGAGGAATCTCCAAACAGAGCAGTATAATTTTTTGAAAAATCAAGAAGAAAGATTTTCTTTTGTGGAATTACAAGTAGAAGATATCATGGTAGATAGGGAAAGAAGGAATAAAGGAAATACCAAGGAGCGGATACTCAATGATCTTCATTGGGGACAGCAGTAGTTGGCCAATTTATTGACACAGATGTTGCAGAATATGAATATGCCTAAGGCTTATCAAAATAACAATGGGGAAGCAAATAATATTGCAAACAACCGAATTAATAACAACACTAGAACGGTTATTAGATTAGCAACAAGACCGTTGATGCCTACTTTTTTAATTAGAGAGGAAATTTCAAAAGGTAATGGGGAACAACAAAATGATGTAGAGAGTTATTTAGATTATTTGCATGAGTAACAGTCATTAGGGGATGAATTTCATGCCACTATGTCATTGACTGAGTTTTGCCAACTAAAGTTGAGGAATAGGCTCAAGAAGGACAAGGGTACACACAATTAGGACTTGCAATGAAGGTTGGGAAATTTTTCCATACCCACTTTTGATGGCTCTAACAAATATGCAGAATGTTTGTAGATCCAGAAATTAGATACATGCTTCTGACTACGTCCCATGTTTGAAAAATGAAGCAATAAAATATGCCACACTTCATTTGGAAGGAGATGCTCACAAGCGGTGGTACCATGAGATGTGACACAAGGGCATAGCCTCATTGATTCTTATGCAGATTTCAACCAAAAACTAATTGACAAGTTTGATAAGATGGATTTGGAACTACATTTTAGGGAGCTAGCACAGCTGAAGCAGTATGGCTCAACTGATAGTTATGTGTATGAACTTTAGAGGCATTACGTAATGGTTCCTAATGTATCAAAGAGTTGTGTTACACGGGGACGCGTCCCCTGCTCCAAAACCCCTTGTCCCCGTCCCTTGTCGTCCCGAGGACGGGGGGACGCAAAGGGGACGTCCCCCTACCATCCCCAAAAATTGCAAA
Organism: Sequoia sempervirens; assembly: GCA_007258455.2. Lineage (NCBI taxonomy): Eukaryota > Viridiplantae > Streptophyta > Pinopsida > Cupressales > Cupressaceae > Sequoia > Sequoia sempervirens. Next base: position 5,721 of record VDFB02090097.1, on the reverse strand, counting down.
ACCTTCGGAAATGCTAGGAAACGTTTCCTAAACACTAGGAACGTTCCCCCGTTCCCGAAACAGATTGGGGACGCCTAGCCGTCCCCCGCAGGCCAAAGTTGAAAAACGTTAAAAAAAATTAAAAAACGATTTTTTTAAGGTTTTTTCCCTGTGCGCAGGGCCCGCCAAAATGTAAATTATTTATTTGTTTGGGCTGAAGTTTGGAAACATTAAAAATATTATATTTTTTATTGAATCGAACTCACTCTTTTCACGGCAAACATTTTATCATTTTATCGGGCATTCATTCACAGCAACGGAGCACGAGTCTGAGCCTTGTGGGAGCCAAAGACCATTTGCAAGCCTGAAATTTGGGGCCTTTCATCCACGCAACCTTCCAGCCACGCAACCATCTCATCCACGCGAGTGACTGAAGTGAAATCTGGCGACGGCGACTGGAGAAATCAGAAATCTGGCAACAGCTAGGGCAAAGTTTTGAGAATATTTATTATATTTTTGTTTGGATACTTAGACAAGGAGCGGCGCAGTCATCTCGAGCAACATTTGCAGTTGCAATACAGGTAGTTTAGCTTTAAAATTAATTATTTTGTTTTGTTTTTCAATTTTCAATTTTTAAACTTTTACTCTCTTTTTAGTATTTAATTTTTTTTTTAAATGAAATTATTATTTATTAAAGTTTTGAACTCTTATTCTATTCTGAATTTCTGAGCATAAAATTAAAAAAGCCCTATGGCTATTTTTTAATTTTATGCTCAAAATAACAGAGAATGCAAGCATTTAAACTTTTAAAGTTTTAAGCTTTAATAATTTATTATTTTAATATTTAGTTTTACAAATTTTTAGGCTTTCAACAAAAAAAAAGCATCCAAAATGAGCAGCAATAGCAATAGTGGCAGTGACCATGAGACTGAGATTAGTGATAGTGAAAATGAAGCTATAGAAATGGCAGCAGAAAACCCTCCATCTACCTCTGAAATTCCAACCCATGCTTCTTCAGACCATTTTGCATGCCCTATACCCACTCTTCAAAGGTTTGCAAAAGGCCCTCTCAACAAGAAGAAACCATTGTGTCAGTTTGCCACAGATGTGACCACCAACAAGAAGAAAAATTCAGGGGGCAGCAGGAAATGGTTTTGTCATGTTTGTAAAACTGAATACCATGGGAGCTATACTAGGATTAGAGGCCATCTAGTGGGTGACTGTGGAAAGGGTGTTAGAGTTTGTACAGCAATAACATTGGAGCAACAGCTTCTATTTGCAAAGTTGGCTGGAGTAAGTGAGGCACAAATGATTACCATTCAAACAAAAAACGGTCATTAGCTGATTTGCAAGCCTCTTCCAATGTATCAGTTGGAGAGAGTTGTGATAGAGGGAAGAGGAAAGCAAGTGAGAAAGCTTCAGTCATGGGGTTAATGAATATGCAAAAACGTGAGCAAGCTGATGATGCAGTGGCCAAATTCTTTTATGCACATGCTATTCCATTTCATTTGGCAAGGTCACCTTATTACAAAACAATGGTGAGAGAAATATTGGCAGTTGGATCCTCTTATGCCCCCCCTAGAGAACATAGATTGCGTACCTCCCTCCTTGACAAACAATATTCAAAAGCTACCATGATGATGGAGGAGATGAGGCAAACATGGATTAGGACTGGCTGTTCCATTGTCATGGATGGGTGGAGTGATATTCGACATAGGCCACTTATTAATGTTATTGTTACATGCCCTACTGGTTCATACTTTCTTCGAGCTATTGATTGTTCTGGGAAGCTTAAGGATGCTGATTTTCAGTTTGGTATTTTGAGGGAGGCCATAGAGGAGGTTGGGCCTTCTAATGTTGTGCAGGTTGTGACAGATTCAGCTCGTGTTTGTAAGCCAGCTGGTTTGATGATTGAGAGTGCTTACAAACATATTTTCTGGACTCCATGTTGTGTACATGCTTTGAAAGACATTGGCAAAATAGATTGGGTGAAGGCAGCAGTTTCAGAGGATAGAAAAATACAAATGTTTGTATGTAACCATCAAACTTCACTTGCACTATTCCGATCTTATTCAAAGAAAGAATTCCTCAAACCAGTTGAGACTAGATATGCTAGCTACTATATTTTGTTGGAGAGGATGTTGGAGGTCCAAGATGCTCTACAAGCCATGGTTGTTTGTGCAGAATGGAAAAGGTGGACTCTATCGAAGACAAGTGAAGGCAAGGAAGTGAGAGATAGAGTACTTAATGAAACTTGGTGGGCCAATATCAAGTAAGAAATCTGAAAATTTAAATTGTTTTTGAATTTGTTACACTTACACTTTGTCTTACTTTAGTCTTTGTATTTTAAAAGTTCTAATTTTTAATTTGTTTTTTTGTAGGTATATTTGCTCTTTCATATCACCAGCTGTTGCGGTAATCCGGTATGCAGATACAGACTCTCCTAGCTTGGGAGAGATATATGAGACTTTTGATAGCATGCTTGACCAAATGAAGCAAGCTATTCGCAAAAATGATCCTGAGATGAGTTTTTATGAGGACCATATTAGGCCTATTGTGACAAAGAGGTGGAACACAATGAATACCCCTCTTCATATGCTTGCCTATGCTCTTAACCCGAAGTGGTATGTACCTAGACCTGGCCGAATGCTTCCTTCTAAGGATGACGAGGTGATAGAGGAGCTTATAGCAGCCCTTCGTAAAATGTATACCAGCGAGGAGGCAACCATTCTTAGAGAGCAGTGGCTTATGTTTTTTGATCTTCAAAGTCCTACATTCATCAAACCAGAGGCTAGGACGGATAGGGCCACCATTGCACAGAACAACCCCATTGGATGGTGGAAATTCCATGGGAAGGACACACCGGATTTGAAACAACTTGCCATTCGTTTGCTCTCACAGATTGCTAGTTCCTCTACTGCAAAGAGGAATTGGTCCACCTATGGCTTCATCCACTCCATTAAGAGAAACAGACTTACTTCAAAATGAGCTGAGAAATTAGTTGCAGTTCACAGTGCCTTGAGACTTCAGGACCGACAGACTACTGAGTATCGGCAGACTCCAGCAGCACGATGGGATGTTGATCCTGAGGATGTTAGGCAAATTGATGAGGAGGAGACGCAATCAGGATTGGTCGGGCTACCATTGGATGATCCACTCTTGCCAGAGGATGATAGTGACTCAGATAGTTCTGAGTCTTTGGATATTCATAGCCCGAATGAGGCTTAATTTCATAGACTGTTGTATTTAATATTTTGATTTTCATGTTTGAACTTTGAGACTTCTAGATACATGTTTGAGACATTTGGATATTGATAGACCATGGTTTTATTGATGTTTGATACTGCTGTGATAAATTTTATAATGCTTTAATGACATTTCTTATGCTGTTATAGTACTACTCTCGCGATTTACTTACATATTGATATTGTTGATATCAATTATTAATGTATTGACATATCTATCTCTCTTTCCCTCTCTCTCTCTCTGATATATTAATAAATTTTGAAAAAATCATATATATATATATATATATATGTATTTTGTATGTCGCCGTCCCCTGCCGTCCCCTGCCGTCCCCGTCCCCGACAGGGCGTGGAACATAGAAGATTTGTTCTTTTTGTCGAAGGATTGACTGAACCACTTAGAAGTTGGGTGAAGGAACTTGACCCACCTTTATAGTATGCAATAAAAAGAGCAAGAAATATGGAGTTTTTCACACCTAAAAATAAATTCCAGCCTTAGTCATTTCCACCAAAGAAAGACAAGAAACCCTTTCAAAAGGATTGGCCTAAAAAGGAAAACATGGATGAGGAGACAAAGAATGAGTTGTGGAGGAAGAAACTATGTTTTTCAAGCAAAGACCCTTGGGAACTAGGCCGCGAGTACCTCGGAAAGGGCAAGGTTCATTACATTGAAGTTGTCTCCAATAATGAAGAAGAAACGAAGTAAACTAAGGAAGTGAAAATGAGCAGGAAGATATTGAACCAGGAGACCAAATCATCGAAGGAGTTATAGAAGGAACTTTTGCTACTCTATTAGGTACACCCAGGTACAATCCATTTAGAATTAGAAGAGTCTTGCATGATCAGAGAGTGACTATTTTGATTGATAGTGGGGCAACCCACAACTTCATCAATGAGGGCGTAGTGGTGAAGAGAGGACTTGAACTAGAGGATTTTGAAGGATTTCATGTAATGGTTGCACATGGGTTTACTATGACATGCATCCAAAAAATATCACAATTGAGCATCATGCTAAGCAACCATATGGTGACAAATGATTTCTATGTACTAGGGATCAAAGAGATAGATGTGGATTTAGGGATATGATGGATGCATTCTCTTGGGAAGTACTCCCAAAACTTTTAGACTGTGGAGTTGAAGTTCAAAGCAAATGGAAAAAAGGTAGTACTTTGAGCCAAGTCTAATGGAGCACCCAAAGTAGTCACTACAAAGAAGATGGAAGCTCTTTTCAAGCATGGTGAGGTTGCACAGGTAGCCCAATGCTTTGTTTCTACAAAGGCTTCTTCAAAGGATGAGAGAGCTTACCATGTTGATATTCAATCATTGTTGGACAAACATAGCTTGGCCTTTGGTGATATTCCCCTTGATCTACCACCAAATAGAGGCTTTGAGGATGTCATTAAGTTGGAGGGGGGCAAGCCCATTATAACCACTCCTTATTGCCACCAAAAAAGGCGTAAGGAAGAGACAGAGAAGGCAATTAGGGAGCTACTTGATATGGGTCGTATTAGACTCAATTCCAATCCTTTCGCTTCTTCAATAGTTTTGGTTAAGAAGAAAGATGGAACCATGAGCATGTGTATCAATTATAGGGCTCTCAACAAGAAAACAATTAAGAACCAATACCCTATCCCCAAGATCAACAAGTTCATTGATGAGTTGCATGGGGCAATTTACTTTTTGAAGATTGATCTTGGTCAAGGTATCATCAAATTAGAGTTAGAGAAGAAGACATTCATAAGACCATAGAAGCAAAATCGTGAAAAGATTGCAACTAATTGCAAAAATCGGAAATTGCCAAGTTTCCCATTTTTTCCCCCATTAAATTGCATTTTTTAGCATAACCGTTGACCCAAAATTTTCAACAAGTTTTTGGCATGTCAATACATTAAAATCAAGGAAAATTTGTTTGCTTTACTCATGCGATTTACCAATGCAATTTAACAATTAAATCTTCTCAAGCTAGACAATGTTCAAATCATGAAAGAAATCATCAGTGAAGATTGAGTACGACTATGCCAGAGAAATACATGAGAAAGACGTGTGTATTGTTTCATATTCTCACGACACACAATCAAAGGAAAAGAAGGTCAGAATGTCGAATCAACAGTCTTGGGTTCGAATTGTTATCACTAATTCTATGCTTTGTACAATAAGTAGATATTGGTTTTAAGACACAAAATAGAGTAATATTAGAATTTTTATTCTTCTTAATTTGTAAATAAATTTGCTTTTACGTAATTTTTGTGAGTGGCATATCAATTATGAATTAAGGATTTAGATGAGCATTTGTTTAGTGGCTAATCTGAATGAGATGTAGGAACTTATTCTAATATTTTCCCCCTCTTTTATTAGCCATTAATGGGTGTTTTTGGCTTTATGTCGTTATTTGAGATAATGGGACATTTTCCAAGAAGAAATGGGCTTTATTTAATTAGGTAGAAGTTTTGAAAATAGATATATAAATTGAAATTTTAAATTTGATCAAATATGAGTG